>JARHVA010000423.1:5150000-5195000 GCA_037957365.1 Torreya grandis | reverse complement strand
CCTCTATAGTGGTTTGTCTTACCCTAGGCTGAGGGATTATGATTCTTAATTTTGCCTTTGGGTAAGGTTGGATGTCTTCTATGAGATCCTTCCCCACTCCACTATTCCCTTCTATTTTTGACTGAGTAATGTTCTTTTCTTTTTCCCTATCCAACACATGTTCGATCTTAACTATTTCTATCTTTAATTCATTCCAATATTCTATGAGGGACAAAATGGATAACCCTATGCCTTCTAATTTATCTAATAAAATACCCAATTTCATTATCTGATCAAATTTTTTATCCACCAAACTATCTAAGTCCCTACATTTAGGATTGACCACTCTTTTTGACATGATTGTCAAGGTTCTATATGTATTACTTGATCAGGCTTGGGAAAACATATGAGGGAATTTGAAGGGAGTCAACCTTTCAAAGGGAGTGGAGGATTTCAAGAGGATTTAGGTTAGGGATCCTTCCTCATTTTTTTACCTTTCATAATCTTCCTTTGAATGGTTTTCAGCCAAGGTATTCTCAGGAAGGGTGTCTTCCAAAAAAGAGTCTTTTAATAGGGAATCTTCAGCCAAGGGAAGGTATTCTTTGTGCATTGTTTCACCTTATTATATTAACATGAGGATGAATATAATGTGTATAATTTAATTTTTATCACTAACCAAGAAAGCGAGGGTTGTAGATTCAAGGTAATTATGGAGGTAGTATGGAAAGTTGATTCTATGACTACAAAAATGATTAATAAGTAAAAAGTGGTGATATATCAAAGTATATTTCCATTCCAAAGTCAAAAATTTCATGATTTGTAAATATAACTCTATCCATCTACAAGGAAGGTCTGATCTAAGAAAACCCTTTTTATCAGCCTTCAACTCTACGTCTTATAGACACTTAGTTTTGGCCACTTTTATTGCTAAATCAGGATTCAAATCAATTTCTAGAAAATGACACAATTTAAGACTAGAAATAACCTAAATTGCCCAAATTAATATATATAAGGTATTTAATTACTTATAAATGTGGTTAGGTTAGTTTATTTAGTGTATTACCTTGTATGTACCAAAAACCTAGTTTTATTTCAACCCTAGTTAAATTATGACCTAGCAATTTGGTATTCCTAGCTTGTCAAGTTATTAATGCAAAATATTGAAAATAATTGCTAAAATCCAAAAAACACTAAGAAATATTAATACATTACAAATATTAATTAAATTGATTAAGTAAAAAATTTAAGTCAAATTAATGAATTTCATTTATCAAAAAAATGAATTTTTAGCCATATATGAAGTCAAAAGTCAAAAGAGCTAATAAAGTGATTTATTAATTCCTAAATATTCCAAAATTATGAATCACAACCTCAAAAATATCTAAAGTGAGTTTTCATGCCTCACAAATATCTAATGTTAAGGTGTCAAGATTTCGTGAGTGTTTTGACCCAACCTAGGGTTAACCTAACTCAACCTACATTATTTTAGACTAAACTAAAGTTAGAATTTAACCCAACCTCCTTAGGGTTAGAGTTAGTTCTTAGAATTATAAATACACGTGCCGACACCATATTCCAAAAAAAAAATTTGTGTATGGTTATTTAATTGAAATACCTTTAATAAGCCATCAAGAGTAGTGTTATAATGCTCATTTTAAATGAACCTTCAAAACAAGCCACAAGTGACCATTGGATAAGTGTTAATACCATGGAGAAGCATTGTTAGAAGTCTCTAATTATAATAGTATGATCATGAATATCCTTATGCTAACAAGTGGACATAAAATTTGACAAAGAAGGTAAATTACTTGTGTTATTTTTATCTCTATTTTATGATCTTTTTCATTATGTTATGCTCCCCCTAGTTTTTAGGAAAGAGTGTTTGGTTATAGTGAATTATTGTTCTTGATTTTGTATCATTTGGACTAACAAGTAACTAATAATTATTTTTGTGATCTTCAAACTCCTAAGATACATAATGTCACACCAGATGGGGCCACACATCAGGTATGGCCAAAAAGAATGATGTGTAAGCTTTAGATTTTCTAACAAGGGAATTTAATTCTTCAATTTTAGATTTGTATGCTTGAAAATATCATCATTCTTTTTTTCTATAATTTATGACTTTGGCTTGCTAAACGGTGAATTTTCCTATATGAAAATTTCCCAACTTTAAGAGGCTCATTCGGTGTCATCTAGACTCTATTTTTGATATGTTTTTTAAACCACATGTTTTATAATGAATTTTTAGATCATGTAGTTAGTTTACCTTCATATTTCATGTATTTTTAATAAAATAAAATATAAAATAATACTTATTTGTTTTCCATTCTAACTTGTTTTTCACAAATTTCACTTGTCAAAGACCACATTTGAAACTTCTAACAAGTTTTTGTAGTTTTTATCAAGCTATGAGAAACCATTTTGCATCCCAAAAGGCCATTTTCACATTTTATTTTGGTGCTTAAAATTAACTTAACACAAATTTTATTTTTGCATTTCAATTTTACAAATGTAAACGGGGTCAAAATTTCAATCACATTTGAGTTGGTTCTATTAAAAAATAACATACACTTTAGTTAGATAAATTAAGATATTTTTCATTTTTTTTGTTCTTTAGTTAGTTTCAAATTCCATAGATTAGATTATTTATTTATGGAAAATTAGAAACTATTGCATGCATATTTTCCCCCCATCCCCTATAGGGAACTCAGGTGACCAAAATCACTTGGTTAATTATCTTATTTGTTTAGTCTTGTCAGATATAATGGTGCATATGCTATCCCCAAGATTCAAGTGACTTGGGTGACCCAAAAATGACCTCTAAAGTCTTTACAATTTATTTTATTGCACTTATATTATGGGTGAGATATCATTTCTTTCTCATAAGTTATTTAGGGGTATTTTGATCTGGGGTTTCATCTCCTAGCATCATACCAACACCACTCCATGGTGGGGTATATAAATTGGGCACATGATATTGGGATTGTTAGGAACCTAAGTGACTAGCCTCTCTGATCCTAATGAAAAATTGGGTCAAGTCTTGCTAAACATTAGACTCCACTAAGTATTACATAGCTAGATTCATTATGAAAAGGAATAGAACTTTGCATAGTAAGTTAGTAGGTATGAATCCAATTGACATGATTATGTCCTTGTGTTAGCAACACTTTGGACCATTTAGTGAATTTGAAACTTATAGATTTTAGTCAACTACATTTGTTATAAAATATCTTGACAAAATACCAAGTGATCCTCACTCTGAGTTCATTCCATGTACCAATGCTTGAGAGATAGAGGGGGGTATAAAAACTCTACCTACACCTATATTTTATTTTTTAGATTAACACTTAATTCCTCCCAAGAATTGGTATATCAATGGAAGATTTGGTATAAGCTATGCATACCCATGTTTGTTTTAGGGATAGGATGAGCGATTAATATTATTTCTATTTTCTTTGATTTACCTATGTATGTAAGATTAAATTTATTTATTTGTATTGTCAATTAAAAACAAGTACAAAACCATCATGTTGTTTTCATACCCATCTAGCCTAAGAGGTATTACTCTGACCATTTTATGTCTCACTTTTTTCCTTAGAGTTTTATTCAAAAACTAATTGTGTGTCTCTTGTTTAAATGGGGCATTGTTATGATGCCCATTTCATCTTAAACATTTTCCTTAGATTTTTCAATCCAAAAACATTATCATACCATTTACTTAAAGGAGCATTGTTATGATACCTAAATCATTCTAAATCACTTGTCACTTTTGAAACCAAGTTCTAAAATCATTGTTATACCTCTTGTTTCAAATGCATAGTTACGCTGCCCATTTTGGTCTAGCGTATTTGCCTTTAAACATCTGAGTCTTTTTGTATTAAATATTAAATTCAATATTTTGAAGAAAAAATACTAAACTAATTAGGTTTATGCTAAAGCCTCATATAATTTTGGCTTAGGTATTTTACTTTTTATATTTGGATTATGTTACTTAGGTTGATTTCCTATTTGATCTAAATACTCCTTTGCTTATAAATAGTGGTTGTTTATTGTCTTGTTCCTTGTTTGAATGTCCTTTTGAGCCAAGTTATTGCCATGTGCCTTGTTTGAAGTTTGTTGTATTGAGTTTGAAAGTGTCCTAGTTTCATTGTTTGAAAATTTTCTTGTGAGTTAAATATTGAGTGTTAATGAGCCAACTATTGAGTGTCATCCAATCCAATTACCTTAGCATTAGGTTATTCTTGAGTCATTTTTCCAAGTTTATCCAAGCTAATTGCTTTAATGTAGTTGGTTTCTGAGTTTTTTTCTGAGTTCTTTTTCTATATATCTAGCCTTATTTTTCACATTAAGTGATTATAATAGCCTTAGGTAAATTATTGTTATCCTTTGATCATAGTTCACAATTATTATACCTTATCTAGATAATTTTATAACTAATTATACTTACCTTTGGGAAAATTATTACCTTAGCCATATATGAGTTTTGATATTTTGTGTTACCTTTGGCACTTATTATAACCACCTTTGGGAAAATTAATATCTTTGGTTAGACTAGTTTCAAGTTTGTTTTATTCTACCTTTACATAGTTTAGTTGTTTTACCCTTTGGGCCTCTTTTACAAATCCAATGATTATTTTTTTTATACCTCAGTTATTTGTTATGTTTAGACCCTTTGTTTTTCATGAGACCTAGCCATAGATCTAAGCATGCTTCATTACACACGTAATAAGACTATGTATAATCTAGACTATGAGAACTTTATGACTAGTGATCCTTTTATTCAAGAATCATATGAAAATGTAATTTATGATATGGATCCCTATCCATATTATAATATTCCATACATTAAACAAATTTTAGACCTATTGGCATTGTATTTAGTGACTACACCTTCTTATTCAAGCCAAGAACAAGATAAAATGACACAATATCTTGCTCAAGTAATGCCTAGCATTGAACAAAGCCAACAATAAAAACCCTACTATGTTTTAGATAAAGGTAAAAATAGGTTTTGATGGGATCCTGAAACCCAAGTACAAGGAAAGAAAGATAAAGCTTCAACTCCCATAGGCAGAACCTAAAAACTACTACAAAGAAGTAGCAAAAACAGGTTTTAAATGGACCTGAAACCACCAGAGAGACCACTGGTCAAAACCCAGATTTAACATAGATCTAGCTACACCATAGATAGAAGATTACAAAAAGAACCCTACTATGTTACGATACTAACATAGACAAGTTATGATCCATACTTGTTTGATCATTATTTGATAGAGAATAAAGATGAAATTCTCATTATATCCATTGAAGTAGGACTAAGTTTTTACCAAACTTCCCACATAAAAGTCTAAGTAGTTTGATTAGAAATCTTAGTAATATACCTTGAATCTAATAGTTAGAAATAGAATCAACTAGTTATAGTCAAGCTTTAGTTCAAATTTCATAGTAGAACCAAAGTACATTTAAAAAATTGAAAGGCCATATGAATGAATAAATGGAATAGGTACATCAATCATACCAAATCTACCTGAATTTAGTGCACAATCTTAATGGAAGGGTTGTTTCTAACATGTCACTTATTGAGATAGATGTATCAATAGGGTAATAAATAAATGATTTAGGCTATGCAAACCAAAACATAAACCCATTTTCCAAAATCATGTTGGTTGGTGACATGTTTAATGTCCCTATTTTTATAGGAGAGACTACCACTCAAATAGAAAACCTCACAAAATGTTTTACAGATAGCATGCAAGTGCATTCCATTTTTAACCAAAGTGGGTGTAATTTACCACTAAACAATGAATAATATATTCTTCTAGATAATGCCATGAGTGGATTCCAAAAGTAGGGGATATGTATGCCTACTTCCCAAAATCAACAAGTAGCCTCCACTCCTCAATCAATTGCTTCCTTGAGTGTGTAACAGGGGGCAATGAACCAAAAAAAGAGTAACTTACCACCTAAAAAATTGAAAAACACTACACCACCTCAATATTGGAAACATATGTTCCAATAAAACAAATATACCACTATACCTCAATAATTATAAATGTTGCCTAATACACAATGTGTTTATATTATTTAGAAAGTGCCAGTTGGTCAAAAATAACAAATTCCAAACCCACCAAAAGTGCTTATCCCACAATAGGTGTTCAAACAATAAGAAGGTTCCTATGTATAATAAGCTCTAGGTGATAAGAAATAGTTGTATTTTACTCAATGGGTATTCCACATGTAACAAGGATCCAAATTTCAACACCTCTAATAGTAGGGTTCTAGTCAACAATGTGTTTCTTATATACAATAGGGTTTAATGAGTAGGTATCAAGTTCCCTCTAAAACCCAACAATACCAACACATCCTGTAAATCCAAATTTCATTACCATAACCAAAAAAAACTATCCAAGTGTTAGAAACCTGTGTTCCTACCCTTCTCTTTGCATTTGTTAGTGTATTAGTCATTATGGATGCATATGATTTATATATCATCTCTTTAGTATATTTTAATTACCACACATACATGGGAAATATTAGTTGATAAAATACAATTAGTATTTAATTAATTATCATAATTAAATTATCCCACATGCATGGGAAGTATTAGTTTCTAGAATAGAATCAATATTTAAGTATTAAGGCCCAATGAAGGCATTGATGAATATTATTGTAATGAGCTTTCTCAAAGTAGGTTTCCCCCTCAAAGTGGCCTATGATCAATATAACATATTTGAATTATTTTGAGATAATTTTCAAAGATAATTTTATTATTCAATTATTTTTTGTAATCTATAAATTTGTGTAGCAAGTTCATCACATTTGGTATCAGAGCACTTTCCTTGTCTTACAACTAGATTTTGAAGATTTTTTTTTTATAACAGGGCTTTCTAAGAGCTGTGCCCTTTTAAAACAACTATTTTTCATTGTCTCTATTTTACATGTTTAGTTTTAGGTTTAGATAAGGGTAAAATACCCCTCTACATAACTATGAGAATTACTTGGGCATATATCCCTAAAACTCATTGTGAGGAGTACCATAAGTAACTCAAAGTAGATGGCCCATTAAGAGGACATGATAGTGAAAAGGGAAATGACCCCATATTTATTGACTAGTTCCCACCCATGAGGTAAACCAAGATTTTTCATTTAGGGGTAAATCTATGGCCAATTTGTTTTGGAGAGTAGTACTATTCAGACAACATTGG
This sequence comes from Torreya grandis, assembly GCA_037957365.1. NCBI lineage: Eukaryota > Viridiplantae > Streptophyta > Pinopsida > Cupressales > Taxaceae > Torreya > Torreya grandis. Next base: position 5,187,813 of record JARHVA010000423.1, on the reverse strand, counting down.
TGACTAGAGGGATTTCTTAAAACCTCTAGGCAACTGAATAAACTTAGGTCCCATATCAAACATATTAGTTTGTGAATATTATAAATAGTAAACCTAGTTATATATTAACACATTGGTAACTAAAAACCCGTGGAGAAACTTTTGATAGGAGCATCTCAGAAAAACTAGTTTTAGATTAGTACAGTGGTAATTAAAAACCTATAGATAGACTTTTGATAACAACATCTCAATAAAACTAGTTTTATATTAGCATAATGGTAATTTAAAACTTGTATATAGAATTTTGATAGTATCAACCTAGAGAAACTAGTTTTAGATTAACACAGTGGTAACTACAAACCTGTAGGCAAACTTTTGACAATAAAAACCTAGAGAAACTAGTTATAGATTATTTTTTTCATTTTTATCCATATCTCTCCATATTTATCTTTTTTGATCCTAAAAATTTAATAGGATACCTTAAATTTCATTTTTCACCTTTTCTTCCTTGAGGTCGTATCTCCCAATTCCACTTGCATTAGCCACAAATCCCCTTTTTTGATTTTTTTGGTTTTTGCCATATCTTCATTATTTATCTTCTTGCTTCAAAATAATTTCATAGTATTCCTTTCCATTTTATTATCCTTCATCCCTCTTTTAAATTTTTTCCAAATTTTCTATTTCAATTCCAAAATTTCCCTTGCACTTGTCAATCATACTTAGATAGTGCAAAAAAATTGTAAACATACCTTTACCCCTTCCATTTTAGTCCAAATAAAAAAGTGACTTATTTATTGTCTTACAACTTATTTGTATATCCCTTGTGAAAAAAAATAGTTATGGTAGTCACCCATACAAGCACAAAAAACAATGAGGAATAACTCACTTCATTAAAAACCTAGGTCACTAGGTTAACTGATAGGATCATGGACTAAATCAATAGAATAACCTTCTCCTTAATAATTTACATAAGGAGTATTCTTCAGAGAATAGTTTATCTTATCCACACACATCACCTGGGCCTAATTTGGACTTTACATAGTTCAATGGTATAGCTATTAATTGATGGATATATTGAGAAGAATAATTCTTTAACCTTCACAATACTCATTCTATCAAGAAAGTCCCAATTAATTCCTTTCACTTGGAACAAGAATCACTTACATAGTACCATTCGTATCTCAATGAACATGATTGGAAAACCCTTGCATCCTTACTTCTAGGTAGGTTTAGTCCTTTAATATCTGAGGACATTACATGAAATCTCACCAAACTCTACCAGACAATTACTATTCATGATTATCAGATTGAATTTTAGAAAATGGCTAATCACATTGAAGGGTTATTAGATGACTTATTCAATATGTATTTGATTAATGGACTCAAATATCCAATATGCTCACAGGTGAAAATGTTTTACTCCACTAACTTGATGGTGACCTTTGGTTTGGCTAAGTTAGTAGAAGAAAAACTTTCAATACAACATCGAGTTCTCACTTTTTCACCCTTTAAAAACATAAAGAACTAGTGGCCAACCATAACCACAACAGTCAAGCACCTTATTGAGGTAGATATGTGGGATAATAAAGATAAAAGTTTATGCTTTAATTATGATTAAAAATTGGTTAAGGTTCACTGTGCATTACACAAAATATTTATTTGCTATATGTGGACTCACTGCTAGAGCAAGATAGCGGCCCTGATATCCAAGAATTCCAAGATGCTAAAACAAAATAAAGAACTTATGATGAATCCATGGATTAGGAAACTTAGCTTGATATCTATCTCCATACACTCATAGGTGGGACCATCCCTCAAATGATGAAGGTCAAGGGTTTTTTAAAATATTCCTCTCACAATCCTCATTGACTCTATTAGCATGTATAATTTCATTGATCCTAACATTACTAAGAATATAAATTAATTTATATACCCTTGTTCCATCTTTGAATTCATAATTTTTTATGGGAGAACATTTCCCTATAAATTTAAGTGTAATAATTTGTGTATCATGATAGGAAATTACATTCGTCACTCAAATATGTTTTCCCTACCCTTAGGGGGATGTGATGTGGTCATAGGGGCACAACGACTCTACACATTGGGACCTATTCTATGGGACTTATCTAAAGTTTATATGAAATTCACCAATAGTGGAAATAAAAATACATTAAAAGGTTTATTGATCAAATCTACTAAAATTATCAATTCTCATTACATTGAAAATCTTCTAAAGAATGGCTCATATGGGTTCATTACCCAGTTACACTCCATCCAAGTCCAACTCCCCACTTCTATTCACTAACCTACTAATTTTCAATCCATCCTTGAAAATAATGCAACCATATTTATAAATATAGTGGGTTTTATCCCTTCATGTCCTAAATATAATTTCAATCTGCTCCTTCTAGGAAGAATCCCACCCAACATCTAGCCATACCTTTATCCTCATCTACAAAAAGCTGAGGTTGAATAGCTAGTATGAGAACTCCTTAAGTCTATAATTTTAACCAAGCACTAGCCCATAATCCTCCCCAATGCTTCTTGTCTACAAAAAATATGGGTCATGGTGCCTTTGCATTGACTTCCATGCCCTTAACCACCTCACTATCAAATACAAGTTTCCAATTTTGATCATCGATGAGCTTCAAGGGGAAAACTTTTTCTCCAAATTAGATCTTCATTATAGCTACCATCATATCTACATTCATGTTGATGACATTCTAAAGACAAGTTTTTACACTCATGAGAGTCACTATGAACTCTTGGTCATACCATTTGGAATTACAAATGTCCCTTCAACAATTCAATCCCTATTTGATAAAATCTTTTGGCCTTTCCTCCATCAATTTTCTTTGGTTTTATTTGATAATATTTTGGTTTATATTAATACATGGGATGAACATATCCAACATATTGATATGGAATTAACACTTCTAGTAGATAATAAATTATTTTTCAAGAAGTTCAAGTGTTCCTTAGATCAAGAAGAAGTTAAATATCTAGAGCATATTATTTCAGTTGATGCCATCCACATGGATCTAGATAAAATCAATGCCATGTAACATTGGCCTCATCCAATGACCCTTGAGAGACTTCATGGATTCCTTGGCCTTACAAGATACTACCGTAAGTTAATTAAGGATTATGGAAAGATCATAGGTCCTATAACTTCCTTATTAAATAGTGATGCATTCACATGAGATGCCATAACTAATTAGGTATTCATGACACTCAAACATGCTATGTGTAGCACACCAATTTTGGCCATGCTAAACTTAACCAAAACTTTCACCATCGAAAGTGATGCATGTGGCAATGGCCTTGGTGATGTTATTCTCTCACAAGGTTATCCCATTTCCTTCACTAGAAAATCCCTTTCTCGACTAAATTTGGCTTTATCTACATATGAAAAATAAATGATGGCCATTATATACGTAGTATAAAATGGTGGCCATACTTATATGGGAATCATTTTTGCATTAAAATTGATCACTAGATTTTGAAATACTTTATAGAATAATGGGTCTCATCCTAGACACAATATAAATGGATCGTCAAAGTCATGGGATATGATTATGAGATCATTTATAATAAGGGTAAATACAATGTAGTGGTATATTCTCTCTCCTATTGATTTAATTATTTTGGGAATATTTGAGTCTAATTCCTAATTTTGTTAAAGGCTGAGTTGACTAAACTAGTAAATAATATTACAATAATTTAACCACTGATTTGTATAATTTATTTGACATTTATAGCTTTCTAAAAATAGTAATGAAAGAGGAGAAATGTAACTTATTTTAAAATTGGCATAATATGGCTACGATAGAGACTGATACCAACTGTGCAATACTAGGTTAATATCATGAATCTAGATCGAGCTTTCATTTAGTAAAAGGATATGAGCACCAAAAATTGGACACTTCTAAGTCTAACATTATAGTCCATGTCTTGTCACTATTATCCAATCTAGTCATACAGATCTAAATTTTTTGGGTTTTGTCCATTATCCTTATGTGAGCCTACCTATGTAATTTTGAGTCTTGAATGTTGAAAGAGACACTTGTAGAATATATTTAATCTCAAACCCTAGAAATTCATTATGCTTGAATGTAATTTGAGAAAGAGGGGGAGCTAGTGTGTGTAAGATTTATTGAATGTGTGTCTACACCCCTTATGTGGGCACTTTTCCTACATACCAATAATCCAAAGAGGGATCAAGCCATAGGAAGTTCTCCCACTTGATGTGCTTTGTGCAATAGTGTTATGTAGATTCAAAAATTCTAAACTAGGTCCACTTGAGGTTGTTAGGGACTGGTGTGAGGGTTTTAATATGTTGGTAGCTATATTTGATGGATGTATGAAGAGAATAGGGAAATTTTCCTTAGTCATCTTTATTTTATTCTTTCTTGCTTCCATAATATTTTCCAACCCCTTCTAAATGAACTTTGAATGGGATTTTATAGAGATCTATTGGTTATGGGTTAAATGTATTTATGTTAGGCTGACATAATAAAGAAGAGGAATTAGAAGGAAATGATCATCTAGGATCAAAATGTAATTGGATGGGAGTATTATAAATGGGATACCCTAGGGTCTAGCTCTATAGTCCAAGTTGGGCACTATTGTCCTATAGGTACGAGACCTAGGGAATGGAATTAGCATGGGAAATGTAGCCTAACTAAGCTCGAATTAGGTCTTGAAAGTCTAAATATGATTGGAAATAAGAAAAAATGTGTCTAGAAGGGTCATGAGAGAATGTGAGAGGGACCTATGGGTTGGGTTTCATAAGACACACTCAAGCTACCAATTTTGACATTTTATATTACTATATTTTCCCCCCTTTATACTAGTCATGCAAAATAGTGAAATACAAGGATAAAGGAAAAGTAGAAAGTGTTCCTAAGCTTAACTACAAGGGTGAAGCCCATGAATCTATGTAATTCTAGGTGTACATAGAGAAAGCACATTGTGAATTGTAAATCTGTAAGATAAAATAAAGAGTAAATTAGTTCTTACTAGATATGTTATATCTAAAATAAAAATGTATAAAGTTGGGTAAGAGAGAGAGAGTAAGAGAAATGAATAAATACACCTCATCAAGTATATGGACTAGTAAAAAACTTATTGTGATGTTGAGTGATGTTAGATATGTGTTGGGTATGTGTTATACCAAGAGTAATATTGTGAATGGAGGTGTTTGCTCAATTCCTTGAGAGTGGATCAAGAATGTAAATGCTAGCACTTTGGCTCCATCATCACCCACTAAGTGAAGATATGTTATCATCCATGTGTTAATCTATGTTTGGACTATACATCTAATCCCTCTAAGTAGGTGGCTCAAGAATACAATGTTATCTAGACCTTTGGGTCCATTATTGGCCCATAAAGTGAAGCTATAAACTAATACTGATATAAATATGTGTCATACGATATGAATCTTGAATCCAATGAATGCTATATAATATGATAATGTGGTTTGGATAGCCAAATGTGTACTAGAAACTAGGCCAATCTTGGCCAACTATGGAAGGAGGAAATTAGGCTTGTATGAAAGCCACTCTAAAACTAAAAACTAGACTTATATGGAAGCCACTCAAGAATGTGAAGGATAGGATTGTATGAAATCCATTCCAAAATGATGTCAAACACCTACATATGGTATCAGGCATGTTATTTTTTAGAATACATGGGTAATATACTAAACTCAAAAAGAAAAGAAGTTAAATGTGTCATGCACATTGCCCATAATCACTGGTGTCTATAGCATGGATTTTGATCTAGAAGTTATACTAACTACCTAATCTAGAATTAGAAGCAAGAGATATCATGATACACATGATTCCCCCTATATATGGATTATCTAAGAAAATTTTTACTTAAATTGCTAAATCTAGACTAATTTTTATTTAACAAAACTATAACTAAGGTGACCTTTCTACCTATTTCTAGAAAATATAGTGTTTTTCTATTTGGATAAGAGCACCAAAAATAGGACACCCTAATTTTTGATGTTATTTTCCATGTTTAGTGCTATTACCCTTTACTAAAACTGATGACTATTATGTAATTGTCACTATTTTTTTGGTTTGTTCTACCTAGTTTGACCTCTGATTCCTATTCTGAGTGTTCTAAAAACTTATTTTTTTACTAGTATGATCTTTGATCTTTGTGACAAAACCCTTGTTTTTTCCCCCCTCATTTAAGGGTAGGAATGAAGAACTTAAAATGATTTCCCTCAGAAGGAAGAGACTTATAAGTGTGTTATGTTATGAAATACATGATATAATAATGATAATAAAAAATATGACTCAATATATAGCATAGTTTATATTATATATTGTTAGATAAAATAGGGGTATGCCTAGATCAATATAATAATGTAATAGCATATGCAATGTACTAAATTAAAACTAGAAATGTTAGTTATTAGTTGTCAAGGAGGGATGAAACATGATGTCCATCATGGCATCCAAGAAGAAAAGGTAATAGATGATGTGGATCATGGCATTATAAATAATGAGAAGAAAATAATAAAAAATCACACAAGGTAATAATCAAGAAGAATAAAACTATGGTGAAGGGGCTGAGCAAACAAGGGACATGGGCACATGCCACTCAAATTAGAAATAAAACATACAAGGCATGTTCAAATGCCACATACACATAATTGAAACAAGGAAGGCTAGCAAAAGGACCACAAGTGCATAAAATAGTACAAGAAAAAGACATTGGAAAATGCCCTAAGGCACACACAAGAGTATAATAAAAGTACATTAATAAATTTCCTAAGGTACACAAAAGAGATAAAATAGGAACTGAGAAATGCAATCACGTCTAGTTACACAAAGGAAGGAAAGCATGTATATACTAGAAATACAATCACATCTAACTAATGAAAGCAAGAATTAAAAGTATAAAATACATGTAGTATAAGATTAGGTAGATGCTAAGAAATACACAAGTTCTATATAATAGTACATGTTGATAGAGTAATCTATGTAAGCTAGTAAGTAATGTTCATCATCATGATAACTAAAGTGTGTGGTGTAGGAATGAAATAACCTAGATGGTATAGTCATGTATAAGATGCCACCAATGGGTATATATATTAGTGTATGTCTTGAATGTATAAGTAGGATACCCCCTCAATGAGTAGAGTGAAGCAATCAAGTATCTAGGTGTTATTGTGCACACTCAAACAGGATCAAGTGAAGCATGGTAATGTAGATAAATTGACAAAAAATAGCATAGAACAAAAAATGTAAGTATATCATGGTAGTATAAATGTAAAGCATGGATAATGAATACAATTAAAATGTTTTTATGTTTTTGAATTATTTGAATGTTTTTGGATTTTTGAAATTTTGTATTATTTTTGATATTTTGGAATATTTAAATGTTTTTTGTATTTTGACATATTTAAATGTTTTTGGTATTTTTGGTATAAGCTATATACAATAAATCATGAGAAGAATATGTACATAAATATTGAGAAACTATGTACAAATAATTGAAAGAAAGTTATATAAAAGTAATTTTGAAAAATTATGTATAATACAATGTGTGAGATGAAATACTAGACATGAAATTTGTGAAGATGCATAATATTCATTATGTTTTTGATTTTTTTCCCTTCAAGTGAGGCTAGATGATACACTCTAGGGTTAATATTTTTATTAATAATGTATGGACCTAGCTAGTTCAATTTGAATTTTCCTTTGATTTCTTCTTTGGCATTGACATTACAGAGATTTTATTTGAGAATGAGTTCATTAACGTCAAATTCTATAGTGTGAACTCATTTGTTGTAGGATAATTGTATACATTGCTAGTATATTCTAAGATTTTCTAATACTTTAAAGCATTTATGGTCTAACTAATTAATCTGGTGTAGATGTTTTTCAAGCTACTTGTCATCAGTGAGAATACCTTTAAGGGAGACACAAAGAGATGGGATTTAAAATTCTAATGGTAAAACTACTTTTGTTCCATAAATGATTGAATAAGGCATGGCTCTTATGGGCATATAAATACTTGTGTGATAGGCCCATAATACAAAGACTAGTTGATTGTGCCAATCATCTCTGAATTTGGTCACTATTTTTTTGACAATGTTTTTGATGGTTTTATTGGTAGCCTCTACTTGACTTTTTCCTTATGGGTAGTATGGAGTGGAGAATGTGTGTTTAATCTTATATTTTATGCAAAATTTCTTCATAGTTTTGTTCTTGAATGATGTTCCATTATCATAAATGATAGTTGAAAGTAGGTCAAAGTGTGAAATAATGTGAGTCATGAGGAAGCTACAAATGTCCTCCCCTATGGTAGATTGAAGTGGAATGGATTCAACCCACTTGGTAAATTATTTTGTAGCTATGATGATGAATGTATGTCCATTGATAGATTTAGGGTTAATTTGTCCCATAAGATAAAATCCTCATAACATAAACAACCATGGAAAGGCAATAGGTTGAAACTATTATGATGATGCATGTTATAGGTTACTATGTCATTGACATTTATCACATAGCTCTACATATTATGAACATTCATCTTCTATGGGTGGATAATAGTACCCTTATCAAAGCAAATTGTGTGACATGGCCTTTCCACTAAAGTGACCACCACACTCACTATTGTGTATCTGTGTAAGAGCAAATTTGGCTTCTACTGAAGTTAAGAATCAAAGTAATTATTTGTTGAAAGATCACTTAAAAAGGTCTCCAACAATGATTACATAATGGAGTGATTTTTTTTATAACTTGAATTTATCATTTCATGAAAAATTATCTAGTGTAATGGATTTGTTCATAAATTTATAAATATCAGAGAACTAATTTGGAGTTGCAAAACTATGTAGTGGCTAAGATGGAAAGTAAATTAAATTTGTGTTGGAAATTGATTACCATTATAATCATTTAATTATAAAAATATCTCAATCATCATTTATGTCAATAGGAATCAAGGATGTGGTGCTTGCCATTACATTTACATGTTGGTTATCTTTTCTTAATATACTTTATATAAAAAAGTAGTCAAACTAAGATGATAAACATTGTACTATGGGATAAGATGTTCTTATTTTATCTGATAAACATCATTGACTTGATGTACCATAAGTTGAGAATCAATGAAGACTTGAATAGATATAATTTAGAGGGATTGGGTGGAAAATAGACCTAAGATAAGTTGTTCATCTTTTATGGTGTGTTTGGTGCATGAGAAGCTTAATCGATATGTAATAGGAAATGTGTGACTAGAAGGGTTGATAGAGATAATGCCTTCCCCTACACTGGATACACATTGAGAACCATCTAAGAACATGGTTCAAGTTTCATAATGAGTATAATAAGTAGTAAAATCATCTCTAAATGTGTCATTAATAGGATTGGTGTCTAAAAGTGGTGCAGATACCAAATGGTCTAAAATGATTTGGCCCTTTATTGATTTTTGGAGAACTATATTTAAGTAAAAATATATTAATAACATGACCCATTTTGTGATGCAACTAGAGAGATGTGGTTTTTCCATTAGAAACTTCAAGGGATATGATTTTGTGATAACCCGAGTCTCATTATTGAGCATGTAATGTCAAAGTTTTTTGTACAGAAAAAACTAATGCTAGACATAATTTTACTATCATGGAATAATATTTTTTGTAATCAAGTAGGTTGTGATTTATTTAATAAAATACTCACTAAGTATGTTGATCATTTTGTTGTGCTAAGATTGCTCTTAATGCATGATCAGTTGTTGAGATATTTAGTAGAAAAGGCTTTCCAGGTATAGGTGGTACTAAAATAGGTAGATTAAGAAGATATTTCTTGATTGTATTGAATATTTCTTGACAAGATTGGTCCTAAATAAACATTATATCTTTCTTTAATAATTGAGTGAATGACTAAGTTTTTTCAGCAAGTTAAGCTATAAAATAGTGGATTACTTGCATCATGACTTTTAAGAATCAAAGTCATTTTAAGTTTGTGAGAGGTGGCATGTTGATAATTGCATTGTGTTTATTAGGGTTGACCTCTATGCCATGCTGAGAAATATTGAAATCTAAGAGTTTACCTAATGTAAATCCAAGAACACATTTATTTTGGTTTAATCAAACACTGTATTGCCTGAGCCTTTGAAAGATATTTTGTAAATCAATACCATGATGTTATCATTGTTTGTATTTAGCTAATATATCATCAACATAATATTCAACATTATGGTGAATCAAGTTGTGAAAAATATGCATCATGGTACATTGATATGTGGCTCTGATGTTTTTTAATCCAAAAGGTATGATAATATAATAAAATGTGCCCCAAGGTATTGTAAAAAATGTTTTATTTTAATCTTCTTTAGTGATTTTGATTTTTTTGTATCCTAAAAATCCATCCATAAATGATAACATTTCATACACGACTATGGAATCTATGATCATGTCAATGTTAAGTAAAGGAAAATCATCTTTTGGGCATGTTTTATTTAAATTTAAAGAATAAGAACAACACCAAATTTGTCAATTGGGTCTTACCTTGAGGATGAGACTGTATTGGAAACCCATTTATGGGGTGCTAATTGTTAAATTAATCTAACATATAGGTGGTGTTGGATCTCATCTTTAACAAAGAGAGCCACCTTAGGATGCATTTTGATAATTGTTTATTTAACTAGTTTAACATCTGGGTATGAGGGAGTCTGATGAACTGTTATAGATGTATCAATTTCTCACATATCTGAGTAAGACCAAAAAAAGATTTCTATAATTTTTTTTAAAATTTTTGATGAATACCTGTATCCTCTTCTTTTCATAAGGCAATGGTTAACAAGATAATGTGGGGATCCTAATCAATTCCAAAATTGAAATTAACTATTTCTTCATTAAACAATATGGAATGATCTTGTGTGTATGGGGTTATAGGAATAATATCATCTAAATAAACTGATATGTCTTGGGTATAATCTAGATTTTATATGAAGCATGCATAGGCATTTGTGTGATGAGGAAATCTATTTTTATGATATCAAGATGGGAGGTCCTTATATGCTTTGAGAAATTATAAGAGGGATTCATCATTAGAGAATTCATCTAATGTGTACATATCTAGTGAAACTATATCATCAATGAGATTAGGATAGATAAATGATAATGTTGAAGTATGATTAATGGTGTGGTATACTGGTGTAATGGGTGGACAAACATTTATATGCTTGGAAGTGATGGAAGAAGGTTTATCATGAATAAGGGTAATATGATATCCTAGCCCTTGATTTCCATGTTGTGTCGATGCCTTAATAGGATTTATGATTCCTTGTTCATTATTTCTAAGACCTTTACCATGATATCCCATTTTATTAAGACATTTAAGTGCAAAAAGGGGAAGTAAACTAGTGACTTGGTGTTGGTGTTATTACAAAACTTAGAATCTTTTAATGTGTTACATGGTCTGAGGGTACACTATGAGTAGTGGTTTATCTAGGTGTATTACCAAGATTAAAGTGAAAAATATAATTCTATGGAGATTCAGTAACTTGGCAATATTTAAAAGGTTCATTGTCTATTTAGCATGTGTAGATGTAGCCTTTATGACTAAATTTTAGACAAGCATGAAGCATAAAAGGGACTACATGCATATCATGAATCCAAGGCAAACCAAATAATAAATTATAATTGAGGTCATTTGGCATGACTTATAAAGTAGTTGTCAGTGTCTTAGGTCCCAAAGTAAGATTGAGTGTTATTTGACCCATGAAAGATATTTTGTAAATCAATAGCATGACGTCATTGTTTAGATTTAGCTAATATATCATCAACATAATCTTCAACATTATGGTGAATCAAGTTATGAAAAATATGCATCATGGTACATTGATATATGGCTTTGATGTTTTTTAATCCAAAAGTTATGATAATATAATAAAATGTGCCCCAAGGTTATTATAAAAGATGTTGTATCTTGATCTTCTTCGTTGATTTTGATTTTGTTGTATCCTAAAAATCCATCCATAAATGATAACATTTCATACTTGACTATGGAATCTATGATCATGTCAATGTTAGGTAAAGTAAAATCATCTTTTGGCCATGTTTTATTTAAATCTCAAGAATAAGAAAAACACCAAATTTTTCCATTGGGTTTTACCACGAGGATGAGACTATATTGGAAACCCATTTAGGATGTGTTACTGGTCAAATGAATCCATCATCTAAGATTTTTTTGATCTCATATTTCACTAAGAGAGCCACCTTAGGATGTATTTTGAGAATTTTTTGTTTAACTGGTTTAACATCTAGGTACGAGGGACTCTGATGAACTATTATAGATGTATCAATTCCTCATATATCTGAGTAAGACCAAGAAAAGAGTTCTAGAAAATTTGTTCAATTTTGATGAATATCTGTATCCTCTTCCTTTTTTAGTGTAGTGGTTAACAATATAATGAGGGGATCCTATACATTTCTAAAATTGAAATTAACTATTTCCTCATTAAACATTATGGAATGATCTAGTGTACAAAGGGTTGTAGGAACAATATCATTTGAATAAACTGGTATGTCTTGGGGATAATCTATATTTTATATGAAGTATGCATGGGAATTTGTGTGATGAGGAAATCTATTTTTATGATAGCAAGATGGGAAGTCCTCATATGCTTTGAAAAATTTTAAGAGGGATTCATCATTACATAATTCATCTAATATGTACATATCTGGTGAAACTATATCATCAATGAGATTAGGATAGATCAATGATAATTTTTAAGTATTATTTATTATGTGGTCTACTGGTGTAATGGGTGGACAAAAATTTAAATGCTTTGAAGCAATGGAAGAAGGTTTATCATGAAGAAGGGTAATATGATATCCTAGCCCTTGTTTTCCATGTTGCATGGATGCATTGATAGGATTGATTATTCCTTTTTCATGATTTCTAAGACCTTTACCATGATATCCCATATTATTAAAACATTTAAGTGCAAAAGGGGAAAAATTGGTGATTTGGTGTTGGTGCTATTACAAAACTTGGAATTGTCTGATGTGTTGCATGGTCTAAGGGTACACTATGAGTAGTGGGTTATGTAGGTATATTACTAAGATTAAAGTTTGAAATATAATTATGTGGAGATTCAACAACCTGGTAGTATTTAAAAGGTTCTTTGTCTATTGGGCATGTGTAGATGTAGCCTTTGTGACTGAATTTTAGATAAGCATGATGTGTAGAAAGGACCATGTGCATATCATTAAACCAAGGCTGACCAAGTAATAAATTATAATTGAGGTAATTTGGCATGAATTAGAAAGTAGTTGTAGTGTCTTAGGTCCCAAACTAAGATTAAGTGTTATTTAACCCATGAATTTATGTGGAATGTTGTCAAAACATATGATGTTCATATCAGAATGGTCTAGATTATGAGGTTGTATACTAAGATGTTTAAGAAAAGAAATTTTAAAAATGTTAAGTCCTAAACTGTTATCAACTAACACTATTTTTACCCCTACATCATTAATTGTTAATTTAATATATAGAGGTAGATGTTGTTCAATGATGTGCCATAGGGGTAAATCTTCTTTCTCAAAGGAAATATGCTCTTCAATCCATTACATTATGTTGAGGATAGAGGAAACATAAGTTGGCTCAGTAGAAATAGGAATTATATTATTATGAAGGGCTACATACACCACCTCTTTATAAACATCTGATCACTGAAGGAGCTTAAAAATTGAAACTCTATTGGAAGGGGTACTAACCTGAGTGATAAATCTATAGCCATGGGTGTAATCAACCTACTTATCTTCCTAAAATTGGGTGATAGAATGTACCACATGATCTAATATAGGCATACGGCTTGTAGTAGGTGTGGGAAAAGATATAGATGTACCAAGTTTGAAGGGAGGAGGGATATATATAACTTCTATTGTTTTCTTATGTCTATTAGTGATAAATAAATACTCAAAATTAGCCAATGAGTTATATGCATCTAAGTATAAATCATGAATGTGAAATGAAATGCATGAAATTGGATTTATAAGATGTATAAAAATATATTTATAAAGAATATTTGAAAATATAGATAAAAATCAAGGGATAGAGATCATGAATTTATGTATTAATGCATAAAGAACTGTGATATGTGATATGATATTTCTAATTTTTTTAACAAGATAAAATTGAAATAATTTCCATATGAGAGATACAAAGCAAGTAATGAAACCTTGTATTAAAGTCAAGTAAGCATTTATTTTAAGGAGAGGGATATTATTATGTTTAACAATAACTTTCTTTATATCATCCCATATTATGAAAAGTAAGCATGAAAGGGAAAGAATGAATTTTGCATTAACATATAGGTAACTTCATCATTCATGTACATGATAGTACAGAGTATGGTCTCCTTATTATTTTCAATAAATGCATGAAATATGTGTAAATAAGTGAGATCCATTTTAGTTATTATGTGAAATCTGATTTTAGATGTAAGGTGATACCTCAAGCAAACAAAGGGACCTAGTATATGCAGCTAGGGTTTAGAAGAAAATGATTTATTTAAAACACTATGGAATTGTAAAATTTAATGTGAATTTATTATTTAAATATGTAGGTAAAAAATTAGAAAAATATTCAAAAAATTAGCAAAGGAATTTACCCTAGGGTTTCTAAGGTTTTTATGCACAAACAAAGTAAGTTAGGTTCACTAAATTATTTAATTATTTTGGGAATATTAGAGTCTTATTCCTAATTTAGTTAAATGTCTAAGTTAAATAAAACAATAAATAAGATTTCAATAATTTAACTAGTAATTTGTATAATTTATTTGACCTTTGTAGATTTCTAAAAATAGTAATGAAAGAGGATAAATGTAACTTATCTTAAAACTAGGTTGATATAGCTGAGACAAAGGCTAATACTTGCTATGTAGGATTGGCATAGTGTCTTGAATTTGGATCTATCTTTCATTTTATGAAAGGATAGGAATACTAAAAATAGGACACTTTAGGTTCTGGTGTTATAGTCTAGATCCTACCACTATTATCTAAGCTAGTCACAAAGATCTAAGTTTTTTGGGTTTTGTCTATTGTCCCTGTGTGAGCTTGCCTATGAAATTTTAAGTCATGAATTTCAATGGAACTCCTTGTAAAGTATATTTAATCTTCAAACCTTATACCTTCATTGTGATTAAATGAAATTTGAGAAAGAGCGGGGGTTAGCTTATGTAAGATGCACTGAACATGTATCCACACCCATTATGTGGGGACACTGCCTACATACCAATCCTCTGAAGAGGTATCTAGCCATATTTAATTCTCCCACTTGATGTGCTTTTTTTAATAGTGTTATGTGGATTCAAAAATGCTAAACTCGGTGTGTTTGTGGTGACTAGGGATTGGTGTGAGAGTTTGAATATGTTGGTAGCCATATTAGATGGTTGTATGCAGAGAATAGGGAAATTTGCCTTAGTGGTCTTGCTTGTATTATTTCTTGATTTTAAAATATTTACCAATCCCTTATCAAATAACTTTGAATGGGATTTTATAGAGATCTATTGGTCATGGGTTAAAGTATTCGTGCTAGGCTAACATAATGAAGAAGAGGAATTAGAAGGAAATGGTCATTTGGTCTCAAAATGTGATTGGATAGGAGCATTGGAAATGGGACACCCTAAGGTCCAGTGATATAGTCCAAGTTGGGTGTTATTGTCCTATATGTATAGTATATATGGTGGGGTATAATTAACATGGGAAATGTAGCTTGATTGAGTTGGAATCAGATCTCAAAAGTCTACAAATGACTAAGAATAATGAAAAAGATGTCTATAAGGGTCATGAGAGCATGCAAAAAGGACCTATAGGTTGGGTGTCACAAGCCACAATCAAAGTACCAATTTTGACATTTTATATCACTACATCTACACATTCAAGAACTAAACTTCCCTTTTTACCATCTATATTCCCATTACAAACTAGTTAGAATTTACACACCAAGGGTATGTGCATGATCCTTATTCACACCATTGATTCAACAATTAACCATTAACCCCTCTATAGTACCATATTATTCATAGGATGGTGATTGTCTACATTACAAGGGTTATTTGGTGCTTCCTAATAACAAAGACCTTCATCATGCTATATTCTATGAAATCCATGCTTCTCCATCAATTGGGAAGTTAGGATTTATTAAAACATATGAGTAGACATGTCAAAAAATTCTAGAAGGGTATGAAATGAGAATTTAAATAGATGGTGGCCAAATGTAATACCTACCAATGCAAAAAGGTGAAACTAGTATGATTATTTGTTTACTTAAACCCTTGCCCATCCCTACTAGGATCTAGATTGATGTTTCTATGGATTTCATTAAGGGGCTCCCTAAATCTAGCAAAAAAATAGTGATCCTAGTTGTGGTCAATAACCTTTCTAAATATAGTCATTTTTGTGCCCTTAACCACCCATATACAACCTCCACAATCACATAAGTTTTCTTGGATTAGATTTTCCATCTTCATCACATCCTTGATTCAATTGTATCTTATCATGATGTAACTTTCACTATCCATTTTTGGAATGAGCTAGTTTGATGCACAAAAACACAAATGAATATGAGCTTCGAGTATCATCCACAAACCAATGGCCAGATAAAAATCATCAATAAAATTCTTGGAAACATTCCTTCATTTCTTTGTATCAAAATAATAACACAAGTGGTAAAAGTGGCTCCTCTCGTATAATGGTGGTATAATACTTCATACCAAACTTATACTAAAATGAATCTATATGAAGTAGTTTATGGTCATGTTCCCCTAGCACTACTCCCATATACACCTTGTAGTTACCTAGTTCAGTTAGTTGACACTACTCTTCACCATTGGCATCAAATTTTTATCATCCTATGGGATAGTCTCCATCTGGCATAGAGCCAAATGAAATAGCAAGTAGATCAACACTATTTTGAGTGCACCTTTCAACTTGGTGATATGGTTTCTATTCATTTGTAGTTGTATAAGAAATCCTCCTTGAAACTAAAAAGGCATCATAAGCTTTCCCCAAATTTTTATGGGCCATATAAGGTTCTCGAATAGATTGGGTCTATTTCTTAAAATTTAGAGCTTCCACCTTCCTCTTGAATTGACCTAGTCTTTCACATCTCTTATTTGAAGAAAGTTCTTAGACCTACCATTAGAGTGAAGATATTTTTACCCAAACTTGATAATGAAGGATCCAACCTTCTCAAACTAAAAGTTTTCCTAGATAGGTGTACACACAAAATTAGCTTCCACTCCATCACATAATTCTTAATCTAGTAGCATGACATACAACTAGAAGATTCTACTAGGGAACCATTATTTTAAATCTAGTAATGATTCCCACATCTAAAGATTTGAGGATAAAAATATTTCTAAGGGGGAGGTAATGTTAGGAACTCATGTTCCTACCCTTCTCTTTTCATTTTTTAGTGTATTAGTCATTATGGATGGATATTCCTTTTAACTCATCCGTTTAGTATATTTTAATTATCTCATATGTATAAAAATTATTAATTGATATAATATAATTAGTATTTAAGTAAGTAGCATTATTGAATTATCCCATATGCATGGGAATTATTAGTTTTTAGAATATAATTATTATTTAATTAAGTATTGAGTTCCAATGAAGTCATTAATGAATATTATTGTATTGAGCTTTCTCAAAGGATGTTTCCCCATCTAAGTGGCATGTGATCCATATAACATATTTGAACTATTATAATTTAATTTATGAAGTTATTTTTATTACTCTATTATTTTCTATAATTCATAAATCTATGTCGTAGGTTCATCGCACCAATGATTTGTAGCCAATTCAAACCAAAATGTGTTTCAATGGTAACACATTCCATATCTACTTACAACCCCAATGTATGGATATGCACACCTAGTCATCTAACCTATTCGACCAACACTCCACAATATGACTACCTCAGTCAAGTTAATCCACCTTTGACTATGAATCCTCAACAACAATTCGCCATTCCATCCTACTTCCCTGTTAAAGAGTTGTAATAAATGAAGGATGTAATTTAAGTTATACAAAATAAAAAGAAACAAAAGAGATTCAAACTAGATGAAATATGTTCTTATTTGTTCAACATGGTGTGTCTAAAAATATCATTTACATTGGGTTATGAACCACCCAAATTTTATAAATATAATGGCAAAGTTGAATCTAAATAACAACTAAAATAAGTATTTGTTGCATGCCACCTAGTGGCATATAGTGACATATACTTGCTTATACTCTTTCCAAGGAGTCTAACTGGATAAGCTTTGGAATGGATTTTAAAATTGCCAAAGAACTCTGTACTTAATTTTGATGATCTTTTAGATAAGTTTTTATAACATTTTAGTTTTAGACTTTGGCTAGGATAAATAAAATATTGGTGAAAGATTCACTACATACTTGCAACATTGGAGAGCACTAGAGAGCTAGTTCACTCATAATTTTCCAAATAAACATTTGGATGTTATATTTATTAGGAGCCTACATAACAAGATATCTTACCATATCAAGCTATAATGTGTTATTACATTCAAATAGGTTATATATAAATGAATATATATTGAGAAAACCCTTTTAACAAAGGGATAATTAAGCTAGCATATTCAAATTAGAGCCAAAATTGGCATCAAGGCCAAAAAAACCAAAACTTGAACCAAGGCTAAAACCATAATCATAAACTTATTCAAATACCAAATTTAATACCACCTCAAGCCAACAATAATGAGAGATCAAAACCCTACAACCATAATAATAATTTTGTTGTCAATTGGGTCATTGAATCACACCATGTTTAAATGGTTCAAACATTGCTCTTCATTTACCTATGCCCATTCAATAACTACCACCTCCATAAATTCAACTAAGGTCTCCACAAAACCAAATTCCATGACATAAATACCAATTATAATCTCTTCCTCCAAGGATAATACCACCCATTACCAAAAAAATCATTGACCTTGGTGAGCCTATTGATTTATGTTCTCAAGATTGGTTCAGTTAAATATGATTAATTAGTCAATACCAAAGGCATTCCTTGAAGGGATTAATTTTCTTGATTGTTATAAATAACAAGAATTTTGTGAGTACCATCATGTCATAAGACATTCTCTATAATAATGTATCCAACTTAGGAATTTGATTAAAAATATGATGGAAAATGGAGAGATATAAAGAGATACCCATGCTCCTATGACAAATCATAAGTTTGATATTTACCATAATCCATTTCCCCAACATAAAAATAATAATAACCAATAGCAGTATTTAATAATAAAAATAATGACATATCTCCACCACAAAATCAACATCAACAATGCCAACCATAATAACAATATAAGAATTGTTAGAACCAAGGGAAAATTGACCAAAGCCACCAAAGAAGCCATTATGTTATTATATATACCTATAAAAATGTTGAAGGACATGTCTTAAGAGGTCATGTTGCCACTATCATTATAAATCTTTTGGAAAATACCAATGGATCTAAACCTTCTCCCAATAATGCCTATCAATTGACCAATGCCTATTAACTATATTATGCCAATAATTCTTCTTCAAACTATATTAGAAACTAGGCTCAACACTTTCCTTGAATTATCATTTCAAGATTAATTACCTACCAATACAAACACTAAATCCAAGTAGTAGATTGAGATTTTTCAATTACAACTTGATGAGCCAAGGTCACTATCAAGGGACCACAACCAAATACTACAAATCAACTAATTTAGCTTTCCATGCCTATCATAAATAAACCAATAGACAAAACTAAAGAGAATACCTATGATATTTTGGAAAATCTAAAAAGACACTTGCACATATATCCATCATGTATTTACTACATAAATCTAATATATATAAAGATATCTTCAATGAGTACTTGAACCAATCCCTCATGCCAAATGACATCACTCCAGACAAATTCCAAGCCATGGTAGGACACTTGGACCCTGACCAACATCTTACCTTTGACCAAAGTGACATGTCATATGTAGGCCCTATGCATAATAACCCATTATACATGGATGTCAGTATAATAAACCATAGATTTAAATGTGTCCTTGTAGGCAATGGTTTAAGCCTCAACATTGTGTCTCTAAATTTGGTTAAACATCTTGGATATACAATAACTAACTTTCAACTAGATACCATTGTTATGAAGGCATATGATAATGAAGAATGAGAATATCAAGGTACTATTAGCTTTCTAGTGGTCATTAGGCCTCTAACCCATGACACTCTATTCCATGTTTTGGACTTAGAACTATCTTACAATCTATTTTTGGGCCAAACTTGGATCCATGAAAATAGGGCCATACCTTTTATGTTGCATTAGTGTATAAAATTTTCACATTCAGGAATGGAAGTGACTATACCAACTATTTTTTTTAACCATATCAATATTTTAAATGCCTCGAGGTCAAGTATAAAAGTTATAACTATCAATTTGGCATAAATATTATTCTCAAATCTAATGGAGATAGAGGTATAAAATGAAAATCCATTGAATCATGACCAAAAGTTAATTACATTGACCTAGATAGCTTAGCTTCTACCTCAACCATGACTCCACCATAAATTTCCAATCACTTAGATATAACTAAAAAAATTATTGGATAATGTAGTACCCATAATGCATTCCATGTTTATAAATTATCAAAAAATCCAAAATCTTATGGGAGATCCAAGGCCAAAAATACTTGTATGGAGTGGAAAACCAAGGGAAATTCTTAGCTAAATAATCCCATTATTTCAAACTAACCTCTGGCCTAGAGTGAGACCCCTTAACTAAATATGATTCATGGATTTAAACTAATGAGTTAGTTGAATGTTACCAAAGCACAAAGTATCATATTCTTAACTATATTATGTATCTCCTAGATTATGAAGGTAGAGACATTGGGTTACATCAATAAGGCATGATCAAACCAATCTCAATGACCAAGTATAAGGGAACCCATGGTATTGGATTTAATCCACCTAGGGTTGACCTTACATACCTTATTCACATTATAACACAAAAAAATAGTAAAAATGATGTTGACATCGATGCAAGATCCAATTATAACATCTATGATGAACTTACCAACATAAATTTATTTAACCCACATGTTATTTACATCATTAATCCTATTTATCTACCTTCATCATTAACACTTTATCACCCACAATTGATAGACTATGATAAACAAGAGTCAATAATGTCATTATATGAGTTTGAATATGATGATGCCATATGAAATTTTTTGGGATTAAGTAATCATATTCCTGTTGGAGATCATAAGAAAGGATTTTATATTAGATTGGGTCCCGATACCTATTTTAGAGAGCAGGTGAATTTCCATAGCCAAGAAAAATAATCAAACATTGAGGTATGAAAGTGAAAAAGTCTTTGAGGCACTTTCTAAATAGTGTAATTGTAAAGAGAAAGGTAAGTCTCCTGGTGAAAATAAATTCACAACACCATTAGATGGGGATATTCACCCCTCTTCTTATGCAGTACATGGGACCTATATTCCAAGGATTATTTATGGGTTAGAGATTAGTACTAATGAGTGATAAGATTTTTCATAGATTATTCAAGAGTTCCCTAAGGTATTTATTTCATGACATTTAATATCATTATGATATTTTGATTCATCTTACTTGGGATAATTATATGATATAGTCTAACTAGAGGAATTTGCCATTGCTAACCAGCTTACCTCCTTGATGACTATTATAGTTGATGGTTCTACACTTCTTATGGAGGACACTTAAAAGGTTAAAAATAGGACTATAACATACCCAAAGTGGATCAAATTATGTGTGTCCCTCACTAAGTAGGAATGTAAAGTTTTTACAACCCTTTTAAGGGAGTTTGTTGACATATTTAAATGGGTTGATTCAGATATGCCATTTTTGGACCCTATCTTATTTATACATTATCTCATTGCACATCCTGATCCTAATCTTATTAAATAGATTTTGTGTATGATACATCCTTATATTTGTGTGCTAGTTAAGAAAGAGTTATATAAACTGCTAGACATGAAATGCATTAGGTCGATCAACTATTCTGAATGGATTTTAAACATTGTGATAGTGAGTAATAAATTCAAAGGTATTAGAATCTACACTAATTTTAGATATATCAACAAAGCCTGCCTAAAATATGACTTTCCTCTACCTATAATTAACATTAATTTTGATGCAATGGCCAAATATGAAATGTTATCTCTTATAGATGAATTTTTCAAGTTATAATCATATCAAAATAACACCAAAGGACCAACATGAAATAATGTTCACCACTCTATATGAAATTTTTTATTATTAGGTGATGTCGTTTAGACTTAAGAATTATATAAACCCTTATAAAAGATCCATGATAGTGATTTTCCATGATATGATGCATACCATCATTAAGGATTATGTCAATGACATCCTAGGTAAATCAAAGATCTATGTTGACCATCTAGTTATACTATAAAGAATCTTTGAGAAAATTCATGAGTATAATGTTAGGATTAATCCAAAGAAGTGTGTATTTGGCATAACTTATAGTAAATTGTTAGGATTCATTGGATCTCATAGGGTAATTAAAATTCAATCCAACTAAAGTTTATTAAAATACTAAAATTTCACTACCATCTACCTTGAAGCATCTCTATAGTTTACAAGGCAAGATATAGTCCACTAACACTTCATCTCACAGTTGGTCGATAAATACAATCTATTTATGCATTTACTAAATAAGGTAATTATATTTCATGGAATTAAGAGTATTAAACATAATTTAATCATTTTAAGGAAAATATTTCCAACCCACTAATTTTATTTCCATCCACACTGAACAAGCCACTTTTGCTTTACCTGTCATTGATTGAAAATGCCCTAGGAGTAATTTTGGCACAACACGATGAATAAGGAAAAGAACATACCATGTATTATTTGATATAAACATTGGTCACATATGAGCATAAGTATACGTCAATTAAAAAAAGATTTTTATAAATGGTTTTCACAACCTAAAAGTTTCATAATTATATGTTGAATAACAAGACCATTATTATTACCAAAGTAGATCTGCTCAATTAACTACTTTCCAAATTATCTTTATAGGGTTTCATGTCAAAATGGAACATGCTATTGAATGATTTTTAAATTGAATATGTCAATTAGAAGTCCATTAAGTTGCAATTACTCATAGATTAGCTTTCATAAGCTCTTGTTAATGATACCCAACCTCTTACATTTGGATTTCCATATTAAGCCATTATGATAACTATAAAAGTAAAATAACCTCCTAAGGAAGAAAAATGGAAGATGCACTTTGATGGTTCATTCATAGCTTATGGATTAGGTTCTAGAATATTTTTTATTAAACCATAAGGGGATCTCATTCATAAGTCCTTTCACATTGGATTTCCTTGTAATAATAACATGGATAAGTATAACACACTCAATGTAGGTATTCTTCAAATGATACAATGGAACATTCAACATTTACTAGTGCATGGTGATTCTTAGTTAATCATCAATTAGGTAGAGACCAATACTATACCAAGGATGGGCATTTGGTACCATATAATGATATGGTTGATACTCTCAAGAATTAGATTGCCAACATCTAATTTGAAATAATACCTTGATCCAATAAGATAATATTTAATGCTATGGCCACTATTGGCTCCATGATTCATATTGTAGATAGAGAAAGGTATTACTAATTTCTTGTAGAACATTTCTTATCAACAACCCATGAATAATTAATTACCAAGATGATCTATGACATTATTGGTCCCACATCTCCCTATTAATCAAACATATATGCCTATATTCAAGACCAAACTATGCCTCCTAACTTATCACATAATAAATGAAAAGACTTCACCCACAAAACCTCTCATTATACCCTAATTGGACCAACATTGTATTATAGAAGCTATGATGGAACTATAATTTTTTATTTACCTTTCGAGAATCCAAAATAGCATTAATGGAAGTTCATAAAGGAGTGTGTGGATCCCCACACTAATAGGGAAATCTTAGCCAAAACTTTACTGTATTCTAGTTATTACTAGTTCATTATAGAAGTGGATGTAGTTGTATATGTGAAGAGGTGTGTAAAGTGTTAAAAGCATGTGAATTTGATTCATGCTCCAACCAAAACACTCAAACCCCTAATAAAACTATCATCATTCTCAATATGGGGACTCGACCTCATAGGCAAGATCAATCCTACATCCTCAAATGGCCATAAACACATCCTAACCGCTATCGAGTATTTCACTAAGTGGGTTCTCACTTATATCACCGGTAAGAAAATGTATAAATTCATATTCAACCACCTTATATGTCATTATGGAATCCACTATGATATTATATCTGATAATGGTGGATCATTTTAAAATGAATACGTGAAAGCACTTTATATTTAATACCACATCAAACAACATTTATATAACTCCTATTACCCATAAGGCAATGACCATGTCGAGGCCTATAAAAAAACCATTGTCAATATTCTAAAGAAGATTGTCAATTATTTTATTTTTAATTAGTACTATAATTTTTTTAATTCACTTTGGGCATACCATACCAAATGTTTTACTCCAATAATAGCTACACCCTATTTACTTATTTAATAAAATGAGGCCATTCTTCTTGTTGAGGTTGAGTTACATTCTCTCTAGATTTCATTACATCACATCATCAATGATGAGGAATACAAAGTATCTCACTTGAAAGATCTATGTTTACTTGATGGAAAATGCTTGTCCACTTTGAATAATATTTATGTATATTATAATAGATTAAAGGGACAATAAAATAGGCATATTAAGCATCGTGAATTAGATCTTGGTGAACTGGTGGTATAAGAAAATCAAAAGAATGTTAATGCTAAAATAAAGAAAAAAGGAAAGTTCTAACCGAACTAGTTAGGACCTTATGTATTTATTATTGACTATAATTTTGGATCATATAGGCTCACCATGCTAGAGGGAGATGAACTTGACTAATTGATGAACATAATGCACCCCAAACATTTTTATGTTTGAGGGACTCAGATTATTATCTACAAGGATTATCTAAGTTATGTTACAATATACCTATGCTTTATAATATACCCTATACCATTCTAATATGTCATTAAACCTTCTCTAGCTATTTATTTTTACTTAACCCCACCTATCACATGTTGGCCTTAGTTTTAATTCATTTATACTTCTGGCATGTTTAGTGGTTCATGATAGATTTAGTTCTAGAATTTTTTTTATAATAAATTTTTTAAATGTTATTATATGAAATCAATATGACAATGGTCCTAACAATTTCATCATTCATTTGTTGTTACATTTTATACTTGTGTTACTAATTACAACTACCTATGGGAAAATTAGTACCATTGACCCTTTACCATTGTTTCCTAATTATAACCACCTATGGGAAAATTAGGAGCAACACCTTTACCATGAATTACCACATCACCTTCCCATTCATATTTCCATACATTTCTATTTACCTATACCTAAACTTATTGGTACTTAGTAATATGTTTTTTGTATAGGCAAAACTACAGTGACTTGAGGTCCATTGGGACTACGTAGGTAGTGCTTGATTTACATTGAGTTTATCTCAATCACCACTTTTACACACTCTCACCATTTTTAAATAATTTTTAAGCCACACTCTCACCATTTTTATGAGTTGGACTAATCAGTATCTCATTATTCTCAATTGAGTTGAGATACCAAAGACAACAAAACATTAGAAATAATTCCTAGCTTTCACTACTATAAGTAGAACTACAGTGACTTGAGGTCCATTGGTACTATGTAGGTATCACTCAATTTATATTGAGGTTATCTCATTTACCTCTTTGCCATGCTCTCAATGTTATATGATAATTATTAAGCTATGCTCTCACTATTTTATGCTTTAGACTAATTTGTATCTTATGATGCTAGATTTAGTTGATATGCCCAAAAACTCCAAAAACATTTGAAATAATTAAAAAATTCATAAACATTTTAAAAATAATAATAAAATCATAAAAATCACAAAAACATAAAAAATTTCTTAGAATTTTTACATGAGATATAAAAATGTCAAAATTTTCTAAGATGGGCCATCTTATCTACTCAATTTCATTTCTAAACCACCCTAGTCTTTTTCCTCCCATTTTAAAGAAAAATACATTGGCCTGAGGTCCACACAGACTATGTAGGAAACACTTGGATACATGGGGTATATTAATCTATCTTCGCTACCTTCCTTTATTTTTTGACCACTTCTTTGCCTTAAGGATATTGGAAATCATAACTATTTTATGAGTAACTAGTTATCATTTAGTTTCCCCATCATTATTAGAATTAGTCATATGCTCTTGCTATTTTATGAGTTCATGTTGTGAGCATTATGTATTAAAGTTTTATGCACTAATGACCACTTATCTTTTCTTACATCTCATTATTTTGTGAGCAATTTTTGATAAAATGATTGCGTCATTTTACAAGACACAATTGCCAACACTCTCACTATTTTACAAGTTCATTCTCATTCAAATCCATATATGTAGTAAATAGTATGAATTTTCAATTTAGTTTATTAGTGGATGCTCATCTCTTATCTTTTAGTGTGGTTTTTAGCCTAAACCATACTCTCATGCTTATGTGATTTGTTTGTGTTAACTTTTTCTTGACTATGAATGTCATCCCTCTCTTTTCTTATGTACTCACCATTTTGTGAGATCATTCCCATTTCCCTCTACAAGTCAATCATATTTTCTTATCATCATTTTTTTATATCCCATATCTTGGGAGAACTACATTTTCGTTGAAGTTCATGCTAGATCTAGTGTCCATGGAATTATGTAGGCAATGTCCACTTGCCTAGGTCATCTTGAGTCAGCTCAGTTGCCCCTTCCTTTTCTTTTTCTTCTTCTTTTTTTTGTTTTATTGTCTCTTATAACCTAGGTGAATTATTTTCCATCTTGTTTGTGTTGTTGTTCCCTATGTACTAGGGATATTAGTTTTTCATTGTACCTTGTGTCATCATTTACCTATAGTATAGGGTCAATATTATACCATTTGTTCTTATGTTGTTTTATTTTTGTCATTGCTATCTAGCTTAGGGGTCACCCTGTTACCAAGAGTAACACCTCTATTACACATGCATGAATAATCTGAATTCTATTTGTATTAACAATGTGGTTAACCATTGTTTATGTATTGTTATTTTCTAGTTTAGTTTATTTATGTTTGTGTGTTTATAATAGTTTGTTTAGTGAGCATTTATTTACTTTGGATTGTTTGGTTATTTTGATTATTTTGTTTTTATTTGTTTTAATTTTTTTTGTCTTATTTGTTTGTGTGTTTATTTTATCTATATTTTCTTTCACTATCTATTTTATCTTGATTATATTGATTGTTTGTTTATATTTGTTTGTTTTGTTTAGTTATTGTGTTTGTTTATTTATTTATTTATTTTAATTATTGGTGTTATTGTTGTTTTATTATTGATTGATTATATTAGTTTAGTTGTTTGTTTATTTTTTTATTATTGTGTTGTTTGCTTTGTGTTTCTTTGTTTTTATTTATCGATGTTTTGTTTACCTATTTTTGTTTATTAGTGTTTTATTTTTTCTTTTTATTTATTGGTGGTTTTCATTTTTTTGTTTAGTTGTTTCTATTCATTTGTAGTATTTTTGTTTGTTTGATTATATTTTTTTGTTTGTCTTTGTTTGTATAGACTTATTTTATTGTCTTTCTTTATTTTATTTGTTTTGTTTTTTTTTGTGTTTATTTGTGTTGTTTATTTTTTTTCATTTTTGTTTGTTTGTTGTTTTTATTTACCTTTTTTTATCTTTTCGTTTCTCAGTTATCGTAAGATTATTACATTTTTTTACACTTAAATCTTGATTATCTATATCATGTACTTCAGTTTTGAATGTTTGTATTTAGTATTATACTTGGTTTATTTATTTTATTCGCACTGGGGATTTGATTGTTCATATCTTATTCTTAGGTTGTTTATATTTACATTTAAATTAATTTTTCCATGTTCAGGGTAAATATTGTCATTTTAATTGTTCATAACTACAATGAATAATATCAAAAACTATATTAAATAATTAGGCCTATAAATATTATAAGATCAATGAAATGGAAATATTTCTCTGATATATCAAAACTAGACAAATACCTAAACACATGCTTGAATCCACTAAGTAATAAACAAGATTTAAAAAGTTCTATTGAGTGCTTATATAGAAGTGTATCTCTAAATAAGCATACATATGAGTCATACAACATAATTAGATGATAACCAACATAATAAAATCACATAAACATGGCATAAGTAATAAATAAGTAGATCATACATTAGAATAAACATTAAAAATGTTAAACATCCATAATGTTAATCAATGTTAAACATGAGATAAACAAGATAACAACATGGTATCATATATATATATATATATATACATATATATATATATATGTATATATATATATATGTGTGTGTGTGTGTGTGTGTATATATATATATGTATATATATATATATATATATATATATGTATATATATATATGTGTGTGTGTGTGTGTGTATATATATATATATATAAAGATGAATATCATATACATGTGCATTGATCTCAAGGGACCCAAAATTAAATGTTAATATATCTCAAGTGTCATATACATAGATGATATATATATATATATATATATATGATAGTATCACAAAATACATCAATATGTTGATATAATAAGTATAATACCATCAGCTAATTTTTTTGAAAAATACCAAGATCTATGTGCTCAACTCTAGTTTTGTGTGCCCATGGGACATGTGGCTAAAGGTGTCTCTAATGGGCCTAAAGGTATTGGTGGTGGTGGTCATGACTGGTGGATAGACTAAACTAAGGAACCTATTACATGGGTTCTCATGCAAAAATATATAGATCAACTAATTTCCATTTATGCATCCTAGACCTTAAAATAATCAACATATTTATCCCTAGTCATGATCATCTCATAGGATCATTGATAATAATATGCCTCATCCCTGGCCTAAAAGCACTCCCTAAACATCTATGAGAATCTAGCATGTGTAATGAGTCCTTCAGCTGCATCTTGCTCTCACATGAGCCTATCAATAGTAACCAATGATTGATATCTCTTGATAATAGCTTAATATATCTTAGTATTAAGTTATCCTGATAGCCATACCATCCTAACTATCTCATCCTTCAACTAAGTCATCTTTGACTACAACTGAGTGATGTCATCATCTATCATATCTAAGGTACTCTACAAATAAACTACCTAATGTTGTAAACCTATAATATCACCTATTGGAGTGATTATATCTTACTTTAGTAAGATGACATCCCTAATTGTTGTATTTATTCCCAAAGGCACTAATTGGATTGGATCCACCTCTATGCCAAAAGGCCTTACCTATCATAGATCAACCTAATCCAGTATAACCATGATCATGCTAAGATCAAGTACCATCAAATATATGTCATCATCCCCATCATCTCCACCTCCATCACCCCCACCATCTCTTCCATTAAATATATCATCATCATCATCATCATCATCATCACTAGCCTCACCATTATTATCCTCCTAGGTGCTACCACTACCACTCAATGTCTCAGTCTTTATCTCCTCAATGTCTATGGGCACCTATTCCCTACCATAACTATAACTATCAGCCTCATAGGGCATACATGTACCCATAAATGTATATATGATACAGTGACCTTGCATCTACTACTCCTCCTACATAAGCCCAAGTCACTTGAGGAACATTGATATATCTCATTTTGGCCTCATTCCTCTAGATCACATGAGTATCCTTACTAATCTCCCATGTCACATGAGAAACCCATCTTAGTCCCTTAAGAACATCCTACATATAGATAAACTATTGAAGTACCTAATTAAGGTGGTAATCCTCAATGATATGGGACTACTTCGTAGATAGAAAATATTTGGTTATCATGAAATCCATGTACCATATATCACAAAGCCATTATAGATAATATATGAGGTAAGGCCTCCAAATAAAAAACCATAAGTTAATATCATTGAACATATAATGATACAATGGGATATCACCCTATGCCCACACCTACCAACTCCTATATGAGCCCAACCATATGCCAACATCTCCTTTGGGTTCAACAATATACATAGCCATACTGGCTATTCAATCAAGATGTGCTCATAGCCCCATACCATTATAAGAATGTAAGAATTGATGTTGCATCCACCAAAATATTTTATCATATGCATATCTATGTAAAGTTATGCCAAGATAGTTATCACCATAGTAAAACATGTAGACTCATCAATTATACTCATAACTACATCTCTAAGGCATATATTCAAGTATTAGACACTCATATCAAGTAACAAGATGTTTCTACTGATGAAAATGAGAAAAACTACCTCCCTATCAATAAGAGTTATTACTGATAGATCCCCAATAGGTAAATCATCTCACCAAATGTTTGTATATGTATTTATAAGGTCTATATTTACCTTCCCCTAAAACATGGGGATACCTTAGTAACTAACTATATCATCAAGAAATACCTATTGATGTGTTGGTGGTGTTTAAAATAATCTCCATTTATACATCATAAACTTGAGGATAAAGTAGGTATCCTCAAGTTCCATAGTAGTCTCTCAAGAAGGTAGGTGTAAGGTCAAATTCTTGTCACGTCAGTTCTCAATGAGTGCACTCAAATATGCCCTATTTACCTATATGACTGGCATCCATGCCATATCATGAATATTTAACATTTATAAGAAGTCAATTTTATTTAATAATTTTGGGAATATTGGTGTATTATTCCTAATTTAGTTAAAGTGTTTGAGTATTAAAATTAGTAAAGAAATATGCAATAATTAAGGTACTAATTTGTGAAATTTGATTACAATTTGAATCCTTCTAACAATAGTAATAAGGGAAAGAAAATAAGATTTAGCTAGAAACTAACTGATTCGACTAAGATAGAGGTTGAAATTCACAATGTAGGATTGGGACACTATCATAAATTGAGATTTGACCTTCATTTTATGATTGTATAAAAGAAATGAAAGTGGATAGAAATGGCACTATTTTTGTAGTCCACCTCTACCACTACCATCCTAACGATCTTAGATTTTTGGGTTTTATATACCAGGTCTATGTGACCCTATTCATGAAATTTTGGTAGCTATAAGTCTATAGAGATCCCCATAGAAAAAAATTTCTCTTCAAAACCCATATTCTATTATGCTTTGACCAATTTAAAGAAAGAGTGGGGGGATTAGTGTGTGTAATATGCACTGAATATGTATCCACACCCCTTGTGTGGGCAAGATGACTACATACCAATACTCTAAAGAGGGATCAAGCCATATGTAGTGCTCCCACTTCTTGTGCTTTGTTAAATTGAGTGTATGAAGATGTAAAAATGATAAAATAGATATAATTAAGGTGGTTAGGGACTAGTGTAAGGATTTGAATAATCTTGTAAGTATGTTGGTTGGCTATATGCAGAGGATATGGAAAATTTCTTGAGTAGTCTTGCTTGTATTATTGCTTTCTTATTGATATTTCCCAACCCTTTCTAAATGATCTTTGAATGGGATTTTATAGGGGTCTATTTTTTATGGGTTGAATGTACTCATTTAAGTATGACAATGAAAAGGATGGGGAACTAGAAGAAATTGAGCATTAGGATCATAAATGGACTTGGACAAGAGTGTCAAAAGTAGATAGAAGTGGCATCAGCACTATAGTCATTATGTGGTACTATTTTCTTGAGTAGATGGGACTTAGGGGAATGGATCTATCATGGAAAGAGGATTTTGGCTTAATGGGAATCAAGTTTGGAAGGCTAAAGATGACTAAGAATCAATGAAAAGATGCCTATGAGGTTTGTGAGAGCAAAACATAGGGACCTAAGGGTTGGGTGTCATTAACCATGCCCATGTTACCAATTTTAGTATTTTATATGACTACTTTTTCCCCACCTTTATTCTAATGATGTAACAAAGCAAAATACTAGGATAAATGAAAAATAAAAAGCATGCCTGAACTTAACTATAAGGGTGAAGCTCATGACGCTCTATGATGTTGGGTGTGCATAGAGAGAGCACATTGTGAAGTGTGAATCTAACAAAAAAACAAAGAGTAGATTAGTTCTTATTAGATATATTATATCTAAAATGAGAATGTACAAAGTTGGGTAAGAGAGAGAGATGAAGAGAAAGGAATGAATACACCTTATGGGTATGCAAACCAATATAAAAGATATTATGATGTTGAGTAATGCTAGATGATATTATACCAAGAGTAATATCACAAACAGAGCTAAGCATTCGATTCCCTAGAAGTGGCTCAAGAATGCAAAGGCTGGCCCTTTGGCTCTATCATCACCAACTAGGTAAAGATAGGTGATCATGCATGTGTTGATCAATATTTGGACTATGTGTCCAATCCCTCTAAATAGGTTGCTCAAGAATATAGAGGCTAGCTATTATTTTGGATCCATCATTTCCCCATGAAGTGAATCTATGAATTGATACCAAAATGAAATCTGTACCATATGATATGGCTCTTAAAGTCCATTAATGTACTCTGATCTAACAATGTTGACATGGATATCTAAATGTATGTTAGAAACTAGGCCACTCTTGACCACTCTAAAATATGGAGATTATTCCTATATGAAAGCCACTCCAAATTAGTGCACTAAGATTATATGAAAGCCACTTGGGAACTCAGAAACTTAGGAACTTGGGAATATGGAAGTTAGGCTTATATGAAAGCCAATCCAAAATGATGCCAACCACCTACATATATAATAAGTCATGCAACTACTAAAAATTCTTGGGTAATGCTAAACTCAAAAATAAAAGAAAACAAATGTGCCATGCACATTATCCCCAATCATTATTATCTAAAACATGTATTTTTATCTAGAAGTCATATCAACTATTATATCTAAAACTAGAAGTGAGAGACAACATGATGCACATGATGCCCCCTATATCTAGATTCTCTAAGTGAAAGTGTACTAAAAACAACTTATTTTTAACTATTCTAGTTGTGTAAAATTTTAGTTGAACCTACTTTTTTGCCTGCTTCTAGAAAGTCTAATTCTTTTTCTATTTTAATAGGAGCATTGAAAGTGGACACTAGTGACACAAACATTATAGTACAATTTGGGTGTTATTTTTATGGGCCAACTCTAGTAACTATTATGATATTCTCATTGTTTGCCTAGTCTATTTTAACTATTTTGATGTTAGGTTATTTTTCTAGGTGTGCTAAAAACTACTTTTCTAACCTTAGGAGCTCTGATCTTTGTGACAAACCCCTATTTGTTGACCCCTTTTCTAAGGGTATGAACTACCCTTAGAAGAAAGATCCATACAAGTTTGTTATGTGGTAAAGATACATGATATAACAATGATAATCAACAAGATATCTCAAGATATAACATGATTTGTATTGAGATATTGTTAGATCAATAGGTGTATGCCTAGATGGATATAACAATGTAATAACATATGCAATGTACTAAACTAGAAATAAAAATTTGGTTAGTTTTTAGTTGGAGGGATAGAGCATGATGTCCATCATGGCATCCAAGAAGGTAATATAAATTCAAGATGTGGATCATGAAATTACAAACAATGAGAAATAAACAAGCAACAAGCACACAAGGCAATAATCAAGAAGCATACAAGGGTGGCCAAGGGGCCAAAAAAATAAGGGACATGGGTATATGTCACTCATACTAGAAGGTAAGCATATAAGGAATGTTAAAATTCCACATACACATACAATTAAAACAAGAAAATATGGTGTGGAAGACACAATCACATAGGAGAGTACAAGAAAAGGATATTGGCAAATGTCCTAAGGCACACACAAGACATAGAAGCAAAGGACATTGGCAAATGTCCTAAGGCATATACAAGAGACACTCAAGAACTAATAAATGTAGTCATATCTATCTATGCAAAGAAAAAAAGGAAAGCATGTAATAACTAGAAATACAATAACAACTAACTAATCAAAGCAAGAGGGAAAGTATGCAAGACATGTTAGTACATGACTAGGTATATGCTAAGAAATACACAAGTGCTATATACTAGTGAGATATCAATATAGTAATCTATGTAAGCTAGTAAATGATGTACATCAACATGATAACTAAATTTTATAGTGTGGGAATGAAATAACCTAGATGGTGTAGTCATGTATAAGATGCCCCAAGTGGGTGTGTATATTGATGTATGTCTCGATGTATAAGTAGGATGCCCCTTCAATGGGTAGATTGAAGCAATCAAAGAGATGGATGTCACTAAACACACTTAAAGGAAATCAAGTGAAGCATGTTAATTTAGATAAATCAAAAAACAATAGTATAGAATAGCATATGTAAGTCAAACATAAGAGTAGAAATCTAAAGCATGGATAATGCATACAATCAAAATGATTTTAATTTTTTTATATATTTGAATGTTTTTGTGTTTTTGATATGTTGTATTATTTTTGTATTTTTTTATTTTGTATTATTTTTGGTATTTTGAGTTATTTAAAGCTATTTACAATCAATCATAAAGATACTATGTACAAGAAATTGAAAAGGACTATGTACAAGCAAGTAAAATGAAACTATGTATAAATAAGGCTGAGAAGAGATGATATTGACTAATGAATCTCATGGGAGACTCCCTATTATGGTATCTTGTATCAAACAAAATAATCATGCTTAATTGTGAAGCATGAAATAATTACTATGAATATGACTTTGAATATTTGGATTCATTATCGGTATCTTGGAAATCATAATGACCTATATTATTCCACTCATTGTTATCATCTTGATTTTGAATCAATAGAATGCTAGTGTTAACTTTTGTTATATCTAGATCTTTTCCTTTGATGAACTATGTATGTGAATGATTTACCTTAGGATGTCTAATAAATCCCAAACTGTGGTGACAAACATTATCAATTATTAGAATAGGAGTAGTAATGCCTTGAGCTTGCTTGCCCAACCCTTGACCTTGATAATCAAATTATTATATATATTTTTGACCAAACCCATACTACTTTGAATGTTAAGCCTTATTTTGGAGAGGTAGATTTTCATATTTTTCATGATTTAATTGTGCTTGTGGTATGTTTCTTGCTCTGATTTGGATTTTTAATCCTTTTATTGTTTTAAGTTGTGCTTTGGTAACCACTTTTATACTAGTTCTAAATTTGACACTTTGTGAATGTGTTCCTATGCCACTATGGATTGCTTGACTAATTTACCTTTTATAGGGTCCTCATTAACAATTATCTATTGTATATGTGTTTTCAATGCAAAACATGAATTTGTGTGATGCCCATGTATTCTATGATATGCACAATAATATTTGGATCTTCTTACTAGATGTAGAGGAGTTAGTTTGATCAATTTATATTTAATCATTTCCATTAGTACCTCACTTGAACTCTTATTTGATCTTTGAATGATTTTTAAATCACTAGTTGTAGAGTTACTTTGTTTTGATTTTTTGTTTTGATATATAACATTGATTGTAACCAATTGACCAAGTGAAGGTGCATATACATGATTGACACTAGGGTGCCCTTGAGGATTTTTTTTATTATAATCTAATTTTCTAATGTTGTGATCTTTTCATGTAATATCTGATTTTGTATTTGTAAATATAAAAATAACTTGATCATACTGATGATTTGATCCCTTAGAGTCTTACAAGTGCAAACCTTAGTTGCTTCTGATTGAACATATAAGAACATATGTTAAAGAGGATTTAAACAAGCTATAGGCTGAATGTATGAATTATGAATAATAGTATGGGCTGCCTCACCTTTTGGAGGGGTGATATTATGGACCTAGTTAGAGGGAAAGTAG
Source organism: Torreya grandis (assembly GCA_037957365.1). Taxonomy (NCBI): domain Eukaryota; kingdom Viridiplantae; phylum Streptophyta; class Pinopsida; order Cupressales; family Taxaceae; genus Torreya; species Torreya grandis. The sequence continues at coordinate 5,151,854 of JARHVA010000423.1, read as the reverse complement.
ATATCACCCTCTTGTGGGAGAGGAGGAGAAGGATTTTATTTCTTGTGGATAAGATATGACATTGAAACTTGGCAGGTGCTTATTCGTTTATATGCATTTAGGTAGAAACCATGTATATGGGATGAAATGTATGAAATTGGAGTTATAAGTTGTATATAAAAATGATTATAGAGAAAATTCCACATGAGATATAGAAAATAATGGATAGAGATTATAAAACTATGTATTGATGCATAAAGAACTTTGACATGTGCTACGATATGTCTACTATGCGTAGAAAGATAAAATTGAAATTTTTTCCATATGAGAGATAGAGAGAAAAGTGTATAGAGAATTAAATTGTGCATTAATGTATAAATATATTTAAATTGTGACATAATATTCTTAACATGTTAAGCAAAATAGAGTGGGAAATTATTCTACATGAGAGAGAGAGAGAGAGAGAGAGAGAGAGAGAGAGAGAGAGAGAGAGAGAGAGAGAGAGAGAGAGAGAGAGAGAGAGAGAGAGAGAGAGAGAGTACAAAATAAATATTGAAATTTTGTGCATGTTTCGCAACAAATTTTGTAATATCATCCCTTATTATGAAAATTAAGCATGAAAGGGAAAGAATTAAACTTTGCATTAACATAGGGTAAACTTCATCATTCATGTACATGATAGGGCCAAGTATGATCTCTTTATTATTTACAAAAAATTTAAGAAATATTTAGAAATAGTTTAGATCCATTTTTGTTTTGATGTGCAATTTGAGTTTAGATGTAAGGTGATACCTCAAGAATAAATGTGGCCTATTAGATGTATCTAGAGTTTTTAAATATGATTATTTTATAATTTACTATGAAATTTTTAAATTTAAAGTTAATTTATGAGTTAGATATGCAAGTAAAAAATCAAAAATTTATTGGAAATTTTTTGATTGAATGAGACCTAGTATATGAAACTAAGGTTTTGAAAAATTATTATTTTTAAAAATTCCTACTGAATTTTGAAATTTGAAGTGAATTTTTTATTGTAATATGCTAGTAATAAATCAGAAAATTATTGGAAAATTACTAGGACCTAATATGGGCAACTAGGGTTTGAAAAAAAAATTACTATGAAATTTTAATATTTAATGACAATATATGATTTTATTATATAGGTAAAAAATCAAAAAATTATAGGAAAAAATTAGTAAAAAAATTACCCTAGAGTTTTTAGGGTTTTATCCACAAACGAAGTAAGTCGGGTTCACCAAATAATTAAATGATTTTAGGAATATTGGTGTATTATTCCTAATTTAGTTAAAGGGTATTAGTAAAATTTTTAGATAAATATTCAATAATTAAGGTACTAATTTGTGAAATTTTATTACATTTTGAATCTTTCTAAAAATAGTAATAAAAGAAAGAAATAAGATTTAGTTGGAAAATAACTGATCTGACTGAGATAAAGGCTGGAATTTCCTATGAAAGTCTAAGACATTATCACAAATTGAGATCTAAAATTCATTTTATTATTTGAAATGAGCATCAAAATTAGACATGAGTGGCACTAGTGTTTTAGTCCACCTCTACCACTATTTTTCTAAGGATCTAAGCCTTTTGGGTTTTGTTCACTAGGTTTGTGTGACCCTATCAATGAATTTTTAGTAGCTATAAGTCTATAGAGATATTTTTAGAGCATATTATATCTTAAAACCCTATACTCCATTATGCTTTGACCAATTTTTAGAAATAAGGGGGGTTAATGTGTGTAAGATTCACTGAACATGTATCCACACCCCTTATATGGGTACACTACCTACATACCAATACTAAAAATAGGGATCAAGCCATATGTAGTTATTCCACTTGATGTGATTTGTGAAATTG
>JARHVA010000423.1:5020000-5145000 GCA_037957365.1 Torreya grandis | reverse complement strand
TATTGTAATACAATAAATTATTTGGTGTTAGGATGGATAAACTCTACTTGTTTAAATTCACTCATTAGAGAGTTAAGAGGACATGGATGGGGTAATAACATATGAAAAGTAGTTACTTTTTTTACAAATCCATCTCCTAGAGGAATGATTCTAACTAATATGTAATGAAATGTAGTTATAAAACTAGTTGGTTTGTCTTCTGCCCAATTCCAAATACTTTCTTGCAATGGTCTATGGTTACATGTTGAATATAACAAATGATAATTATGCCTAAAGATTGAGTCCATAATAACTAGTTTGGTTAAGTCCATAGCTGATGGACTAGTAGAGACCATACCTGATAGACTAATAGAGTCTATAGTTTATGGAGTAGTAGAGTTTTTAGATAGGCTCATAAGGCTAGTGACTTCTTCAAAATTTTATGCTAACTCATCAATTAATTATTCCATGTTTCTTTGTAATATTATCATGGATATGGATGAAAGTCTATTCTTATTTATTTATAATTCATCCACCCATAATTTTTTAGTGTAATCTATTGAGGGTTTTTTAGGGGGTATAAAGATATTCATTTTACTTTTAGACCATTTGAAATAGTCATATCCCTTGACCTGTAATCTATTAATGCTGCTATAGTAGCCAACCAAGGTCTTCCTAAATGAGGGGGTACCCTAATTTCTTAGTTTTGGATTGCAGCACCATGATTGTATTGCATATTCCCATGACTCAATCATTATAAACACATTTTTTATAGTGCTTTCTAGTTTAACAATTAATTGATTACCCATTTGGAGAATGGTGGAGGTAGTTTACATCCTCATAATGGATAATGTTTGTAGAGTATTATTTTTCATTACATTAATTGTTTCACCTAAATCTACCAAAATGTTGCGTATTTCTTTTTCCCCTATGGTTATTGTTATGACTAGACTACCTGGGTATGCATATTTGGGTAACAATAATTTTCCTACTAGAACATGAACAAGTTTACCATCTACATGTATGGTCTTTAGGTATTATTTCTTTTTTCTAGGTGTCTTGACACACAAGATTTTAATGATCCTATTCAATTCTAGAATATATTTGATAGCTTGTAATAAGGGTATCTCAATAGTCAATTTTCTTAGTTCCTAAATTAAATCAGACTCTTACTTATTCTAAACTTATTTTAGTCTATTAGGAAAAATTAACATGTATAGGATCAATAACATTTTCCTCTATCTTCTCTATCTATTTATATAATTTTTATTTTCTTACTATGGGTTTAGGTGGATCTATTTTTTTTCAGTGGGTAGTTTTGAAATGGTGATATGAGGTTCTTGAATCATTTACCTGATCTAAGTTGAATGTTTACAAACTCAATGCCTCCTACATTAATAGTTTATCCCTATTCATTTACATAAACATGGGATGATGGTTTATTTTTGGGTTATCCTTTGGTTGAGTAAGAAATTTTGGCTGATTATCTTATTCTATAGGTTGAGCGATAAGAGGTGACATCAAAGCTTTCTATGGTGGAAACCTTGTTTGGGGTTAAAATAGAAATTGACGTTCCACTATGTATTTCTCCATGGTTATGACTATGGTTGAGGAATCCATTTTTATTTAGGCATCATCCAAGGTTGAGGCATCATCCATTACTGATTGGTCCATGGTGGATGTACTTGTCCCCACATGGGTTGAGGTGCCTAAGTAATCTAAGGTGTCATCCATGGATTAATTGGATTTCTTAGACCAAACTAACCTTAGGTCCAATTTTTTGGAAATGGATTTTATCTTTGAATGTAATTTAAGTATTCTATGGGTTGTGTATTATATTTCAATTGACTTTTTATAAGATGGAGATGAGTGCAATGGGTTATGTCATGGTCTTTACAATCACATATCCCACATACCTCTGTTTTATTCGTAGTACAATATCTGAGAGCATGTTTTATCTTACATTTTAGGTAGTATATGGATAAGATTTCTATGGTAAAATTATATTTAGCTTGAATTCCATCCAACATAGTGTTTAACTATAAAAAAATGTCAATTTTTAAATTGGGAAACTCCTCCATCAATTGACTAACTTCATTAGACTTACCTAGTTTTCCCTTTTTAATGCTTGGTTTTATCTTAGAGTAGTTAGTGCACATGTTTAAGATCTGGTGAAATGTTCATTTTATAATGTATCATAGTCCCATCAAGTTTATATCATCTCCAGAGTCATCATATAGTCTTCTAAGAAATAACATCTTAACTACTTATTTTGTAATTGGATAACCACTACGCTTGTGAACAAATATGAACCTATCTAGATAATCCTATAAAGTTTCATCCTCATTTTTTTAATCTTAATGAATTCCTACTTCATATCCCTTACTCTAAAGTAATATTGATAATATATTTAAATGTGGTTTCCATGTCCCTCCATGTATTAATAAAGTTACCCAGAAGGCCCATGAACCATCTCATAAATTCCTCCTATAGTGTAGAAGGGAACAGTTTGAGTTTTTGATTATAAATTTTATAATCATAGGTTTGGAATAACACTTTGAACTCAAACATGAATTAATCTATATATTATGAAGATTTACCCATAAAAGTGGGATATTTAAAGTTGAAATATTCTTTATAGAGGTGTGATCTATTGGATCTATGACTATAGGAAATGAAAAAGTTCTATCTTGTTTCATCCTATTTTCTTTAGGAGTTTCCACATTTCCTTGTTAATTAGTCATGGTTTCTATTTCTTCTTCCTATTCTATGTTAGAGATCTAATTAATTTCCTCCTCTTAATATTATAGAGATTTAGGTCTAGGACCTAATGTTCTAGATAAAGGATCTTCAAGGTTAATTCTTCCTATAGGAGAAGATCTTCTAAATGTGATTCTTCATGCAATGTTTATTTATGAGGATGACCCTAATTCCAGGGATAAATATAAAGGGTTATCTAAGCATGTTTAAAGTTTTTTCCTTATACTCTTGGCTCTCTCAGTTAAATATTTTATTCTTTCCTCCTCTAGTCCTAACTCAGTATCTTTAGAAATTAACCATCCTTTAGTAGCTATAAGTTAGTTCATAAATCTAAGGAATTTGTTTTTATTTATTTTTTACTTATTTTATTTTATATTTATTTTAATGTATACCAATAAGGGTTACCTTATTAACACCTAATTTTCCATGGAAACAGTGCAAAAAATGATGGGTGTCATTTACCCCTTCATTTTTCCAACTATGTTAATGTCATTCAAACCAGGGGTGACATCTAAAGTATTTTTAATAAGTTTTATAGTTATAGGTATTATATAAATGGTTTGGGTGGTGTTGACCTTCTAATTATTGTATCTTAATATAATATAATTAAAAAAGACTTGCTTAGGGAATAAAGAAGCACATATCTAGAATTAAAACACTCTATATTGAAAATGAAAGTAATATGACTTGTTGAAATAAACAATCTACTAAAGGTAAACACACTATTAAGAGATAAACACACTACTAAAAATAAAACATGCTAATTTATAGAAATAAATTCAATATTATAACTTAAAGATAATTTATTATATGTTATAAGACTAAAATATAATTTTAAACACAAACTATAAACATACTAAAATCATAAAATACTATACAAAACATGTTCTTAATTTTGGAGGAGAGTGGGCCCTTGCTCACCTTGGGAATATGAATGGAAAAGAACTCAATACTTGAAAAATATAGATATCTTAATTAATTGATAAAAATGAAATACATGAATATAGCTATAACTTTGTATTATTGTCTTGAAATGTCAATTAAACAATTCAATAATTCAACTCTCCCTAAGACATATAGATCTGCCTATGTATAATGCTACAACTACAAATCCCTATATCTCATTATATAATCTTATTTTATTAGGAAAAATATCTTTATTTTAGTGAATATTAAAAATAGGTGATTGAAAATTAAAATAAGAAGAATCATCTATTACAAAATCTACTAATAATTTACTAAGAATATGTTTCTATATCTATTGGATCAATTATCTTATAAAAGAATATATATATATATATATATATATATATATATATATATATATATATATATATATGGATCAATTATCTTATAAAAGAATATATATATATATATATATATATATATATATATATATATATATATATATATATATATATATATACATACATACATACAATGATTAAAATATAAAAAGTATATTTATAGATTGATATTTATAGTAATACTATAAATAGAAATTGACAAAAATGATCTTCAAGTATTTTGACAAAAGTGGAAAGTATGGATCTTCAATATTGTAGATTCAAGATCTAGACTAGGAGAGTCTATAACAATTATGGTAGAGTCTATAACAACTCTTGTAGTGTCTATAACATTGTCTGTGAAAGTATAGTGGAGTCCATAAAAACATGATACATGTATATTTGATGCTAAGGAATTTTTTATAAATGCTACCAAAATTATAAAGATGATATAATGATTTAGTGAAGGGTGAAATCTAGTCTGAATGAGTCAAAAACTATAGACTAGGTGAGCTATAGCTATTAGGTGAGTTCGTATCTAAATTTGGAGTATACTAGATGAGTCGTTAGTGTGTCAGATGAGTTTGTAGCTAGCTAGATATCAATATCCTTCATATATATTTCCTTAAAATATCATAAAAAAATGTATTCATTCTCTATAGACTATTTTATTATATATATACATAAAATTGAGAAACTAAACAAGTAAAAGTTAGAATAAATTGACATAGTTAGTAACTTATACTTTAATTCCATTACATAAGATAAATCATTTGTTTAATACATTACAATTAAACACAATCCTAATATCCTTGCAATATTTAATCTAGAGGAGAGGTAATTGAGGGAAAATGAAGAAAACTGATGGTAATAATGAGTCATATTTTAGAATCATCAAACTGAATATATGTAAACATCAAATACATTAATACTTGATAATTTCTAGATAATTGGTTATAAACAAATCAATAAAATTTAATATAACTATTTTATTTAAGCATATTACTTTAATGTTAGAGAAAATATAATTTGGTATATTTGTAAGTGATTATTCAATTTCAAAGATGCTTTAATGGAAAGAAGAAATATGTGGAAGCTAAAAAACAAAGAGTTCTTAAAACCTATGTTTTTTTCTCTCCTTTTGTTATTTGAATTCAATATCATTAAAAAGAAATCCTCATTGAGATATTTATGATTTGAAGTTAAAACTAACTTTAGAAGTTAGAGTTATAAAGTTAATTAACTTTTATAAGTCAATTAATTTATAATTAGTTTACTTTATAAGTTATAAATTTTATAACTTAAATTTATATTTTGAAATTTAAAATAAAGCTAATGAGATAAATTGATTAATATATACAAACTTAAAAATATCCAATGGTTGGAGTCCATTTGAATTTTCATCATGGCTTTAAATAATTATTACATGTATATAACCAAAGTGACCAGTAAATGCATATGCTAATTAATCTAAAATATATATTTTAATCCATAAGCATTATAGTTCGTATGTACATATCACATGATCAAAATTCAAACAATAACATTACACAAGTATACTATATGAATAACTAAATAACACTTCTAAAGATATCATAAAAATACTATACCAATAAATGAGCAACTACTATACTAACAAAATTGAAAAGTACTTTCCAACTACAACTATCTCAAAAATTTGATGAAAATCATTGTTAAATATTCACAACTGAAATAAACAAGTCCATAGAATTCATCTCATGAAAAAAAAATTACTACCAAGTTAAATATATGATAAAGTATTGTCAATCCGAATCACTATCTGAAAAGAAGTATATCAAAAGGGCTCATTTATCAGTCTGATATTATGTATATTCCAATGGTGAAACAAGTATCTCAACAAGGTTTTTACCATCATCTTCATCATCAATCTCTATCTTAACCTTTTTGAACACGCATGTCACCATAGGTTGGGACATAAGATTGACAATACATTTTCTCCTTGAAGGTGCATGATTCTCAAGAATATGTGAAGGGGGTCTAGACATAATAATAAGAGTGGGATTTAGATCAACAAAACTAGGGTTACATTTAGGAGACAATTTAACACAATTAAAAATAGTGTTACTATTAAGAATTGCATCAAGAGTTGTGTGCATATGTAGAGAAGATGTACTTGTAGTAACTCATCCAAAAGGATGAGAATATAATTGGCATATCTTGAACCTCTATGAATTTTTATTTATGCATACTAAAATTTGAATATGGGATATTATCTAAAAATTTCTAGAAGTTGGGTCATTAATGTCAAATTGAATACATATATAGGTTCATTGATGAAATGGCCTAGAAAAATATTGGCATCCCTAAAACCATGAAAAGGCCTATCATAATTACTATATATGATGTGTTATTACCAATTTATTGTGCACTATTCCTTCCCCATACATTTTTGTTAGAATCCCAAAGATTTGGGATCCATCCTGACATTTCTCTAAAATTGGGAGGAACTGAAGTAATAATTTATAACATGAAAATTTATACCAAAAAACTATCCATGATAATAAACATTCATAATTATTCACATATTCCATAAAAACTAAAAATAATTTCTATTCTTTTTGACAACATATCTCAAGAGTAATGCCAAATATGCATAACTTACTAGAAATGAAATACATATTATTGACTACAAATAATTCAATTAAGGATCTTTTCAATTTTCAACATATAAAATACCATTTTCAATAAATTATAATAATACTCCAAGAATGATTTAATCTTACATGACTTTGTCAAAATAAAAAATTTATGATCATTTTTTGCCTTATGTCCATATGTCAATTTAAGATTTATCTTGTGATTTATTTTTAAAAATGCATATAACCTTGAAACAAAGTCATTTTTATGCATGAAAATATACATCTTGAGTATTATAATTTAATTATATGAATTTAACTAAATGAATATTGTAGAGTCTATTCATCCACCATTTATTAACTCAAAAAATAAAAGAAATATCATAAAGTAATTTTTTCCATTATTACATGGATATTACTCAAAACCACTATAAATTTCACTATGAAACTCAATATACAAACAATAACCCATTATAACCAACATTGTGAAATGCAACACTATAAAATATAAAAACTCAATCTCTATATAATATCAACTAAATGATAAGAAAGCTTCAAATTTTCAAACCTGAATAACTCCAAACCATAACTTATGATTTATCAAAGAATGTGTTGAAACCAATAGTTTAAATGAACAACTATAATATCTCCAGAGTTGTACCTAAGAAAAGCTCTTAAAGTATTAAATATAATATTACTAACAAGAACTAAATGGTAGCTAAATATAAAAATGTGTGAATCCCTTTAAAATCATGTATAATATAGTATAAATATACATGGATGGACTTAGAAAATGGTACTTGAATGAAATATTTTCAAGATGATGCACATACAAAAAGTCATTTTATTATCACAATATACAAGATTTATAAAAAAAATTAACGTAAATACCATAAGAACTACTTAACAGTGTGATAAAAACATGCATGGCCAAAAAAGGTGAATGCATATATTTATAAGAAAATAATGCAATTCATAGAACCCATAAATATTTGCCTTTGATTGTAAAAAAAAAAACTTATGCATGTGATAATAATTGAAAAAACAACTATATTTTCAACATTCAAAAGTCTTGACTTAATTTTTGACTATAAAATAGATGAATCTCATGAAAATATAAAATTAAATAATCCATTTAAAAGAAACCCAATACATGTAGAAAATAAACATTCATATAGAAAGTTAAAAATCATGCATATAAAAGTTATTTCATGCAAAATAAAAACAATATCTCATTCAAACTGAAAATAACCATGATCATCTACAGAAGACTAGTATGTAAATAATAAAATACATGATTTATCCTAAAAAAACACCAAAAACTAGTTCAAAAAAATAAATTATAAATTATTTCAACCACAAAACATGTTTCAAAGTAAAGAGTAGTTCATATCAACAAACACATGCAAAGAAACAAATGTTCATCACAAAACTTAATTACATAATGAATTATCTTCATCCAAAAAATAATAAACAAACTAAAAATCCATACCTATTTCTAGATAATTCACCAAATGATTAGACTTAGATGAGAATATCTAATTCACCCTCGAAGAACAAAACCCCTAGTCTTATTTCTGTAATGAGCTTGGTTGAATGAGGTCGAAGAAATGAAAATGATAGGTTTTAAAGTGTAAAAAATTCCTAGACACAATTAATACATATCTTAAACATGTCCACCAAATTACCAAAGGGAAGAATTAGAGAAAACCACCACCATGCTAAAACCCAAATATCTAAACTTAGCAAAAGTAAAATAGTGTACTAACTTCCCTACTCACCTATTACACTACCACTAAAAACTAAAACAATCAAGGATGAATTAAATGCTTTAGAAAATTGACATATAAATAAATAACCACTATATCTTCACTATATTACATTTCATAAATCTATAAGATATCAAATTAAATACCTCAAAGTAATATTCACCAAGCTATTTAACTTATTTAAATGTCAACAAAACCAATGATAAGGCAATTCAACATCAAACTAATACATGCCTAGTGACTCTCTCATACATCAAAATAATCCTAAGTTTATTTTAAATAATTTAGTTAACATATATTTCCTATGTCAATATGTACAAAATTAAAAAATTACCAACTTATATCAATGAAAAATAGGCTAATATATCACCTTGTACCACAAATATCAAAGTCTTATATCCTTAATGTACAAACATTATAAGCATTTAAATTCCAAATGAAAAGTATCTAAAGTTATTATAGGTAAAAAAACCCTTAAAATTTTGTTGACCACAATTACAAATGCCATCACATGTTATTGATGTTATAATTATGAAGTAGACTTCACACAACCTGAGCTCTCTTATTACATATTCATGTAAACATAAAATTTCAATCTTGAACAATCACTGTTGGTTTAGTTTACACTATTAAATGTTAATTTGCATGAAATTAAGACAAATTCATAATGCAATAATACATCAAATTACCTAAGATTAAACATGTATAAGTTACCTTGAAAACAAGATATCAACTCAAATAAGATCACCATCACTAATATAATTGTATATTCGATACCTTTCATAATTCTACAAAAAGACAAGTTTTATACTTTTAAACATAGGAAATGGTGTTTAAAATAGTTTGATCACAATTTATGCTATGAATAATCAATTTAAATGTTATTATTATCTAAATTAATCAACATCACATTACATCACACAAAAATCATATGCATGAAATAATTATTAAATAAAATTCAAAAATATTGGCCCCTACCCATGAAACTTAGATTTTATGATATATGTCATCATATGTGTGATTAAGAGTGATTTCAAGTTTTATAATGGGTTATTTGTTTTTTTATAACACTAGGCTCAAACCACATGTAAATTTTTTATCCTTCACCTTGAAACCCTAGCTCCACTTTTGACACTTAATTGACATATAAAAGGGGTTAGAAATATGGGTTGGATAGACTCAACCACACCTTGTTGAGTGGAAAAGTTTTACCTATGTTCTAATGGTATAAAGAATGCTAAACCTGCATGTATTTCCCCACCTATGGGGATGTGTGATCAATATTGATCTGCTAAAATGTGCAAAACCAATTTTTCTTCAAAAACTTGATAATATGGAACTTTTACCTTGATTTAGGTGTGTATATACCCAATTTAGTGAATGTTACTTTTAGAGGTTTTTAGATTTGGATGCTTTAGGATAGTGCCTCAAGGATTTATAAATGTATTCAAAGTGATATCCAAGTGAATTTTAGATGGTTGTTAAATAGGAATAAGCTTATTTTTGATGTGTGTATATAAGAGATTCTCTAGGTAATTTTCATCCATAACCAACATGAAAAAAGTGTGGACCAATCTAATAAAAAAATTGAATTAGAAAATATAACATTTAAGGAGTGCACAAATGTAATTTATTAAGGTAGATGATATCAATATCCAAAATCATCAAACTATTACCAAAATATTCCATGGTATAAAAATTAGGAATTTAAGATAAGGAAACAATCTAGGGATATCTTCTATATGAATGACGACAAATTAGGAAGGATAATCCTATAGATGGATGAATGGATCCAAGAGAATGTGAAAAATATTAATATGTATATGCACAACTCATGCATATAAATGATATGTTTAAATTGAAATTGTTTAGTGTCTAATACCAATTGTATGTGTCTACATATATATACACATCAATCTTAATGTTATTTAGATCTATCACTTATCTATTTATCACATGGAAAACTACTTGTACATTAGGGAATTCATATACACATCCTCAAGGCATTATCCTAAGGCATATAAATCTAAAAAGACATTTATGAAATAGTCCCTAAGTCAAGTATGAACACCTAAAGCAAGGTGAAATCTACCTATAGTCAAGTTATTAAATACAAAAATTTGCATTAGATTTTAGTGGATCACTATTGAGGAAACATACACATAGGTGGGATAAATATATATTAAAACATTTGAAACATTAAATAGCTCAACAAGGTGTGGCTAGGGTTTTCCAACCCATATTTATAACCTTTTTTATAGGCCAATAAAGTTTCAAAATCATAGCTAGGGTTTGAAGGTGAAGGGAAGATAAATCAAAATATGTGTATAGGATCGAGTATCTAAAACTATGTAGAAAACATCTTGACATGATGTAGATACTAAAACCTAAGACATGATGTAGATACTAAAAGCTAGTATTAAATAATTTTACAATGATAATTTTGACCTACCTTTACCATACATGATTTGTGTGTACATATATGAATCTTATTTACCATTTTATCATATCCACATGCTTTTTATGAGTCTAGCCTCTTCATTTTGTTGTTAATCATTATAAGAACTGTGTAGTCTATGTCAAACTAGCTAAATATATTTATTAGACATCTCAATATCATTATATTTGTATTCCTATCTATTGAAACTAATTTTAGGCTATGACACTTTCATCAATGAAACAGCCCTAAGGGTGTTGTTATTTACTCTCACCCAACAATGGATTTTTTCAAATCTAAATCATTCGTATGGGTTGGACCATTTTCCTAACATGTTGATGGTTGATAAAATTCCCAAATAGACTTATATAAATATAAATCAAACCCATGATTATGAATTACTTGAAAATTATATTTAAAACATATATACATATTACACATTGATTAAATATTCCTTATTATTCTCAAATTTTAAAATAGCCACTAAGAGTAGTCATCAACCAAGTTTGAAGTACACCATGCCAAGCTAAGAGAAAAAATTATCAAGTATCGAAATCTATATTCTAGATGTATTCATATAACAAAGGGTTAGAACTTCACATTTGCATTAATGGTAAGAACTAAATGTGGCTTTATTTACCTCTTATAAGTATTGGATATGTAGGTAATATATGCAGCACTAGGATTACTTATAACTATTCTCTTTATTTTAATACACTGGGACTTGAATAAGGTCATAAAAATAGATCCTAATTATGCTTGGAATGTGGGTATGGATAAACCTAATATAGGCTAATATACACTCAAATGTCAATAATAAATAGTTCAAAAGATTAAGCCTATGACATGGGGTATAAATGTCATTATGGTTTAATGTAGATAGGTGATTGTAAAATGATTACAACTAGGTGTATCATGGATATAATAATAATAATAATACCACATGAAATGAATTGATAAATAAGGGTAATTTAATATAATATATCTATAATTACTAAAAAAATAAGAAGGTAAGTGGTGTAATGGTCAACCAATGGGCAGTCTATGCAATTGAAGGTGATAAATGGAAAGTCTAAGAAACCATGTATATATACCAACTTATTTAGTATAAGTAAGATCGTATGTAAGGATAAACACATGCATTCAAAATATAAAAAATCAACCAATATCTAATCTACCAAGTACATAAATAAAATAGAGTAGGGATAGATATACTTACCTTTGGGTGGACCTGTCAATGCCTTAATCTCCCCCTTTAAATCAACTGGAACTTTTCAAGAGATATTGTAGGTTAAGGACCTAGGTATCCTTAGTTGGGGATTCTAAATACATGGTATACCTCCTCATTTTGACTTATCTTATTGAAATTCAAATACCATAATAAATAATAAACCTCCAAAATAAAAATCTAAACCTTTAACTCCTTTAAATACTATGTAGGAGTACAGATGTGAGATCAAACAAAGAAAATGAATATGTTATATTATTTAAAAATGAAATATGACCCCTATATATATGGATCCAATACTCTAAACTAACATTGAACTCTAATTTGATGGTATCAACCAAGTTGATATAATCAAAAATATGTTAGTTGATACATTATTTTATTAACCAAGCAAATACAATATTAAATAAAAAAGATATATTAAAAATTATATCATCTAGGTAGATATATTACAAGGAAGACAAATATAGAACAAAATTTATCAGACTGGATAATATAGTAGGATATAGAGAAGTTAGCCAATCTAAATAAAGAGTATATAGAGAGATAATACATAAATAGATTCAAAGGAGTAATACTAATAGTAATTAAGGTATGTCATAATTGTGTAAAAACATATCATGTAGAGTACCATGAGCCAATCCCCCCCTTTTTGAGTGCACCCTTTGAGGTGTGCACTCAGGGAGATGGATGTGTTGATAATCCCTTGTAAGATGAATTGTAAGTAAAGTGTTAAGGTGAAGAATATTAGGTGTATGCATATGCACCACCTTAATCTCATCATGTGTCACAATAATGTATATAGTGTTGTACTTTAGGATATAAAGATAGTAACAAAAAAGAAAATAAATGAAACTAAATGTTAAAATATCATATATTAAATGAAAGTAAACAAATGAAAATTCCTACCTCCCATTACCTTATTTAATGTAGATGTGATGTTTCATATGTTGTAGATAAAATAAGGTTTCAATCAAGAATAATGAAGGGCAAATTTAAATAATAAAAAAATCCATTTTTTTGTAGAATTTTTTATTAGCACATAAAATTTCTCTACTTTGCTAGAATCCTAAAACTTCAGTCAATTCTTGAAAATGACCTATGTAAATATAACTATTATAAAAATATAAAATATAGATGTAACTAATTTAAATTTTTTAAATTTAATTTTTTTAATATATATAGGTAAAAATAATTTCATTTTTCCATTTACAAGTTTTGAAAAACCATATCTCTTATTGTCTAAATTTAGAGCTACAAGAGATGATGGCTCAAGGACAATGAGGAACATGTGAAAGAGGTCATTTGCGTGAACCTAAAGCATGCATGTAGGTGATGTAATTAATGGTTTATTTATCAAATTTAAGTATATAGGATAGATTTATGAAATTTATGCACCAAAGAAAATCTGTGTAACATAATTTTCCTGAAAAAGCATGAAAACATAGAGTAAAATATGATGGGTAATGGGTATTTTATGAAATGTAAAATTTAGGGTCAAGGGTATTTATTAGGCCCAAAGGAAGAAATCATTACCACTAAGAAACTATATCAACCAAACTAATGCAATCAACTAGAGGGAAACCACCATCCTAACTGATAATATATGGTATGGTCGATGTAGTTGTGTGGATTAAGTTATCTATCTAGCCAGTGCTATATAAGATAGCCAATACAATTTTAAATTGTAGTCTAATGATATAGCCAATACTTATTAGTAGAGGTTCCTATAATTACTCCAAAAAATGATACTATAGTTATAAATTTCATAGTAGATTATACCAATAGGTGAAAAAGAGACAAAAATGTTATTTACCATCTATGATGTACAATAATTCACCAAAGTAAAAGATGCAATAGATACAAATAGAAGCTATCCCATAACTAGTATCACATTTGATAATAGATTAAATTAAAAAAAATTACTCACTATGCATAAACCATACATAAAATAAGATAAATAAACCATAATAGAATTATTATATTAATCTCTATTAACACATCAAACCATATTATATTACATCAAAGTGCTATAAATAGTCTTTTACAATTCAGTTGTCTCCTCAGATTCCATCTTTTCAAGATATAAAAGGAAAGACTCTTTGTATTATTCTATTGCCCAATTAGGCTTAAAATTTTGAATACGTATAAAATTTATACAAAATAAAAAATCATATACTTCACATGTTTTCATACCATATACTTCATATTTTTACCAAACTCCATTCTTCATCAATCACTTTCTCAATCTTAAATATTTATCTCATCCTAAGATAATGTTGTAAGTTGATCTAAATCAAGATGAAAAGATAAGTCATAAACAAAATTCATAGTTATTTCTCCAAGTGTCATTTACAAATTTTCATCCATTATTTACTTTAGCCACCCTTGTAGGTTTTCAATTAAGTAACATAATAGCCTACCACCCTTTTAGGTTTTCAATAGAGTAGCATAGCCAGGTGGCCACCCTTTATGGGTTTTCAACCATTCTTGTCATTTTCCTAATGTTAATAATATCTTATAAAAAATGTAACATGTTTTAATTCAAAAAAAGTAAGTACATAAACTTTAGTACTATAGCTAAGAAGGTGTTTGGTTGGGTGGTTGTCGACATTACTATGGTTGGCAAACTACAAACATAATGGATTCTGATGTATCCACTACT
Source organism: Torreya grandis (assembly GCA_037957365.1). Taxonomy (NCBI): domain Eukaryota; kingdom Viridiplantae; phylum Streptophyta; class Pinopsida; order Cupressales; family Taxaceae; genus Torreya; species Torreya grandis. The sequence continues at coordinate 5,130,258 of JARHVA010000423.1, read as the reverse complement.
AAAGGTAGTTATAGAGACTTTGATTTTGTATCTATCTTCCTCTCCTATATTATTTTTTGAAGCTATTATATAGGAATTAACTAAAGATAATCTATTATCTAGGAAATAGACTAATCAACTTGAGTGAGATCCTACTTGAACATTTTCTAATTAGTGAACACTTTGCATACCATGGCAAGAAAATGCACAATGGTACCTAAATCATCATCATGTTTTGAATCTCCTCATCATTTATTATTTTAAGCAATGCCTTGGCATTATAGATTTTTAGTTGAATGTCCAAGATGAGTTCATCCAATCTATCTTCTATCCTTTAGGCTTGGATGGCTACAAAAGTTTTGTGCTTTATTTTATTATGGAATACTTAAAGATTTTATATGGAAACATACCTATAATCGAAAAAATTTCTGAGTTCATTACTCATTTTCTTTGTAGTTTCTATTTGATCCTCTAATAGGCTTTATCTTTGTCGATAGTGCCAAATTTAGGCTTCATAGTAGCCAAATATTGACTCAAATGTTGTCTCTAGTTTAGAATATAATGGGATATGTGCTTATATTTCTTCATAGTGGTGTATAGTACCTAATAATATTCATTAATAATTTGAATTTTGACCTCTATTTTTTCCCTGAGAGTTTATCCTTATGTGCACACTGCCAAAATGTTTTGTGCAGCTCCCTAACTCTTTGTGATCTCTATCAATAGAGAAGTCAATTGTTTATATTTTGACATGATTTGATCACCTAATAATTACATAAGTAAGGTGGGATAAAAATTATTAATTAATTAACTCACATTTTCCCTCTACTCTTCTACTTCAGCCTTTTCTTCTTGTAGCCTCAAGACTTCCTTCTCCAACATTGAGGCCTTATGCATAATGTATTCCTTAAAGGTGACCACTCCCTCAATCTATTTTGAGAGTGGTATATTGGTCATGTCTAATGATGTTTCCATCATAGTGATATCAAGTTCCATGGATATGGTCATAGATGTTGCAAGAGTAGGTGTGAATTGAGCCAGTAGAAGTAAGAAAGTAGTATACCATGTTAATGTAGTATGAACATTCCATAGCCATTGTGTAGAGATCTATGATGCTTCTTTGATGCCCTTAGTATAATTTATGATTACTACTTACACCTATGATTGCATGTATTATATTTCCTTAGTCTAGGTTGTTATTTCCATGTTGGCCTTAGTGTTAGATTGAACTTGAATTTTATCTTCTTCTTCAACTTCTACCCTAGCATCAACTTGAGCTTTGGATTTAGCATCTACCTTAGCCTTAGTTCTAGCTTCACCTTTAGCCTTATATTGAGCTTTTTTCTCCTTGCATTTTTTTTGTGCATCTTGCACTTCTTATTGTCACCATTGGGCTTCCTCATGTTATTTCTTCTTTTCCTCTACTTTTTTAGCCTACTTATGTATAGATTCAACTTCCTTGGCTTAATTCTTTATGGATTCAAATTATTTTACTTGATTTCATATAACCTCTAATTCTTCATCTTTCTTTATTATAAATTTTTATTTTTTGGCTTCCTTCTATGCAACCTCTTCTTCCTCAAATTTCTTTTATTTCTTAGTGTCTATATATTATTGATTCTATTTTTGATGTTTCACAACTTCTTATTATGTTATTTGTGGCACTGTTAGTTGTTCTTTTTCATGTGTTATCTTTCTCCTTTGTTCCTTCTTCACCACCTTAGGTTTAGGTGTGCCTTGGACATTTTTTATTTATCTACTTCCTCAGTCATAGTTCTCTCCATGGGTTCCTCATCCCCTTTTATCTTGGTGTCAAATTTGGTATGCTCATGTGATTGTGCTTCACCCAACTAACCTTTATGTACTAACTTATTTCTCCTAGATTTCTTTTTAAGCTCGAGAGTCTAATTTTAATTCTTTACACCTTGGGGTTAAGGTTATTTTTGATCTACCTATGACTGATATGCACTACTTTATTCTGTAGATTTACCAAAAGACATCATCATTTTCCACACCATTTATGATGTCTTAGTAGATGGATGTGTGCATGGTTATCAAAACAAGACTTGTGTAGGACTTCCTTATACAATTAAATCCACCAACTGCATAGATGATGAACCTCTAACTATTTATGTTGAAAATATTATGGCCTCTAAGTTGTATTGAGTTACTTCTTAGCCTTTGGTATTAAAAAGGATAGAATAATGTTATTGAGTCAACCTAGAGGTCTTATCTTACCTAATTTTATACTTTTCAAGTATACACTACTTTCCAAAATAAGAACTTATAATCCTCTCTATCATACACCTCTTTTTGATGTCTTTCAACATCAGTTGGATCCCTTCCCATTCTTCTACCCTTAATCTTGGTAGGTCTCACTTAACAACTACCTATGGAACCACGGGATGCTTGATCTATGACTTTGTTTGTTAGGTTATTTTATTTAGTGGAGGTGGTGAGAATTTTCATGTAGGCTCTTTTCTCTTTCCTTTCTATTTTTATATTAGATCTTATGTTAATGTTGGTTGCATTGATTGAGCCTATGGTCATGTGGGTTGTTACAAGGGTACTTACTCTGCTTGTGGTTATTGTGCTTATGGAGGGATGACTTATAATGGAGGCACTAAACTTGAATCTAAGGCCTTTTTTAGTACAATTAAGAATTTTATTCAACCATTGAAATAAAAAATGACAACAAAGTGATATTTGGGATAGCCAACTCACGAACCTTGATCTATATGCCATTGTGAAATTTGGTAACTGAAACATGTTATCCCAGATACTACATTACATTCTATAAAATCTTAGTGTGTGATCAGATCAAGGCTAGGGATTATATCCAAAATGTGTTAAATCACCCTAATTTATCATACTACTAGCCTATTTTAGTTCATTAATACTTATGAAGGCATTACCAGGCTAAAAATATAGTGTTACATTAGCTAACCCTAGTAGAGATTTCCACTACATGAAACTTAATAAAGGGACCAAAAATTGGTATTGAAAGGTATGTTTTCTTCCCATAAGTACCTTATCAATATTAGTGGTAAACTTATCAATCAACTACCAAAAACTCAGGGCTATTAAAATCCTCCTATAGCTTTGTCATGTGATAGGCAATGTCAATGATGCCTCTTGTCTCTTATTTCACTTGTTTGGTGGTTTATCAAAATTTATTGGTGATACATTGAACCTATTAGCTAGATATTTTGTAGGCTATAAAAAGTACCTAGGTAGTCATGGGATTAAATCCCCTTCATTTAATGGTGAATCTCCCATATTCTTATGCCTATCTAAATATAACTATTCACACTTTTAGTTATTCAAAATTTATTCAAATTGTTTATAGGATATACACAAGTCATTATTTTGAGGCTATTACTTTAATCACAGAGTTCATGAACCATAACAAGGTGATTTTGCAATAAGTAAGCAATTGCTTCATAGAACATGTAAGGAAATTTTTGGAAATATAGAATGAAAAGATTAGAATATGTGAGAAGAAAGAAGTTGCACTTCACAATAAGTAGTTTTATAGAGCTTATTGATTCCATACAAGTAAATAAATATTCAAGAGATGATAATCCTTTTATAAAATGATTAAGAAAGACTAGAATTCATATTCAAATTTAAATATAACACCAAGTTTACCATTATAATATTCACAAATGCACTAAATGATCTCCTTAGACATAAATTTCCATAGAAATAAACTTCCTTCTTATTCACTTTGAACCAATTTCATACAAATGAAAAACTTATAAATATAATCACAAAGTTTTATATTTCTTAAACTCTCTTACTTTTGTTACAATTGATTTTTAAAAATTACCATCCTTTGACACACAGTCCTTCACTATTATTTATACTAAATTAGATGTCAAAATCAAATAAGAGACAACTCCTTGAATTCTCATGTGCAATGATAAAAACTAAAACCATTAAGAAGCATCCTCCTATAATTTCTCTTGTGTGACATGTAATGGGTGATGACATGTATCACTTGTATTTTTCACTATTTGAATAAAAAAAATCTTTACATGCAAAGCGAAGCTTGCTCAAGTAATTTTCTTTTACAAAATAACTTCAATTAATGGCATGTAAACAAGTTACATGAGTCTTATATTTTAAAAATTAATATATGTTGACAAGTACCTTCACAAAATGAGTTCACTTAAATTAATTACTTATAAAAAAGTTAATTCAAACATATTACTTGAAGAAAATAGAATAAAATGGAAGAAGAAAGAGGTTGTTGAGAAGAGGAGCAATAGAAATCATTCCAAGTTGTGGACTTCAGATTTGCACTTTTCTCTATATTTGATATGCTGAGACATCATGAACTATATTATTGCATCATCTGATTTGGCAAGTGATTTGATTTTGGTTTCATATCTCAATAATTCCCTTTCAATCTTCCTACAATAAGATTTCACCTTCTCAATTTTAGTTTCTAGCCTCTTGACTTCTCGTTGACACTCGATTAACACCTTTATAGATTTTTTGTGAAAGGAGTTGAGGATTTTTCAATTAATTACTTAAATTAAAGATGTAACTATTAAGATATTCTTAGAGTTTTATCAGACTAAATATTTGTAAGATAGATGATGCAGTCCTCTAGATCCACTTTCACATTACGTGCATCTTCTTCTAGAGTGTTCATTTCTTCTAGAATTATTCCAAGAATACGCATGTAAAAAGTAATGATATGTTCCTCTTGGTTTGCCTTCTTTAATAACCCTTCTAGAACTATCTTCTTTTCAATAAAAAAAATTCTCACTTAAAGAATTTATTCATTGGATACTTTCTTGATGAAAGTCAAAAACTCCATTCTCATTTTCTATTTCCTTCATCACTACCTTTATCTGTGCTAATTTATTTTTAATATCAGCTTGAGTACCTAGGACCTTGGGAAAGTATTTTGGGTAAGTCTTTATCATCTTCTATATCCATTCATCAATGGATTTAGACTTTTCCCTAGTTTCCTCTACCTCAGTTATTGTTTGCTAATCAAATACACCTCTTGAAAGTAGGGATTATTATGGAACAAATATTTTCACCTTGGCAATCTCACACAACTTTATAATTTATTCCTTCAATTTAGGTTTATCATCATTATCTTCATCATGCTTATGGAATAGATTATTGATCAAGGTTTGAGTATCTTGTTTCAAAGCCTTTGTAGTAACTTTTCTGAGGGATATCTTTGTAACTATTAGGTCTTATTCAGTGACTTCACCTTTATTTTTACCCTATGGAGGAATTAATATCTCTAAAAATTTCTTCTTCGAAGGTTCAATAATCAACTTGGAAGTCACTTTAGAACTCTTGGGCTTCTTTCCTGTTTGATCAAGAATATTTAGTAGTTGTACATTAATCTCCTCTAAATTTATTACTTATCTTGTTTCAATAACTATTTTCAATGCTAACCATGATGAGAAGTTTATGTTTGTTGAAGTAGGTGAATGTAATACCATTTAATGTTGATTTTTTATTAGGACTAAGTCCTAGAAAGGGTCTTATTGTGAATCTAAAACATCTTGTACTACATTATAAACTACTTTCTCATCCTTTTATTTTTATTTCTCTTTTTCTTTCTCCTTCTCTTTTTCTTTCTCTACCTTTTTCTCTTTTTATTTTTCTCTCTCCTTCCCTACCTCTTTTTCTTTTTCTTTTGTTATCTCCTTCTCATTATTTTCCTCTTTCTCTTTTTATACCTAATTTTCATTTGATACCTCTTTCTCCTTTACTACCTATTTCTCCTTTAATGCCTCTATTGGTTTCTTTTGTTCAACTATTTCTTTTTTCTTTTCCTTCTGTACCTCCTGAGATGGGGTCACTTTTTTAGTAGTAACATATTTTGGCTCTTTTTTAGTGGTGGGTTGATCCTCAAAATTAAGTGGAGGATTATTAGGTGGAGTATATGAAGTTAGAAGAGGAGGAACATTAGACTCATTCTAATTGGGTTTCTCTAAAGGCTTGATGTTATGAGATTATAGAGGTGGCATGAGTGTTGATAGATCTATGGTAGGTGTAGTAGAAGTAGGAATGATGGGAGGATAAGTGTCTATATAAGAGACCAAAGGAAGGGTAGTGATATATGGCTGAATTGGTTTCTTATCCTTCACCACAAAGTAGGTGTCATCAACATTTTTCTTCAATTTCAATTTTTTCTTCGACTCTTGATTGCTTCCCTTGTAACACTTTTCTCTTCTAAATTACTTGAGTAGTTTTAGTAATTAACTTCTTCATTTAGTATCCCTTATTAATAAGCCATGTGGAAGTCATGGGAAGGACTATGTTCTCTTAGCAATAGTTTTAACTTGATCCTTACCAAAAACAATCTCTAAAAGTGGAGCATGATCTCTTCCTATTGAATGATAAGCATCACTAGTTACTATTCCATCATCTTCCATGTCCTCAAGAATTGTTACTAAATTAAAAGAATGAATTTGTTTAATAGTAAATATACTATTATCTCTTCTTATTAATTTAAACTCTTCCATATAATCAATCCAATAGTCTTTGAGTGTAGGGATACACACACACACACACACACACACACACACACACACACACACACACACACACACACACACACACACACACAAAAAGAAACTATATTTTGAGCCATGCCTCTGAAATTAAAATTTTCCCTAGCTTCAAAGTGGGTTTGATTATAGCTATGGTACATCTATGTTTACACATTATTTGCTTTATAGATTCTTGCATAATGATAGTTACCAATAATAATGGGAAAATTAACTGAGGAACAATGAATCTTTAACTATAGGTCATGCAATTCTACTAGTTATCTACACAACTCCATAATAATCCATTTTTCACTAGGATACCTTACAGATTTGACTAATGTACCTAAGAAGCTACCAACTCTGATGTATTTGAAAATTAAAAATTTAATGAAGATGCATCCAAAATTGGAAACTACTTCCCAAGCTATATTAGACACTCTCTTATGCTTTAGAGTAACATTCAACTTATAGATGATTTCATAAAAGAATCAATCATTTACCCTCTTATAATTCTTAAATTATTCTAAAATAACCAATTGCTAGTAATGTTCATAGATGGGTTACGATACTAATGTCCATTTTGTAGTCAATATAGAAAAATCTCTAATTGATGATGTTACATATACTAAGTATGAAGTCCTCTTTAAATATGGGTTATGCAAAACATTATTCATTTACTAGTCAATGTTGTTACTTATCATCTTTAACCACTCAATTTTTATAGAACTACTATTGACGTCAATCGCCTTCATGTATGCATACATCTAGGTTGAAAAGAACTTATCATTCTTCTATCCATTTATTATACATAATAATAGGGTAATATCATCCACTTCTTGAATAAATTCAGACCTTACTATCTATTTTGGAAACCTCAAGGGTTTCTTTATTTTCTTTAGATATTTAGTGTTCATTGCCTTGATACACTCTAAAGTTTGTCTTTCTTAAATAGTTTTATATTTCTCCCTTAATAAATATATAACTTTAGACATTGATAATATATTTAAATAGTACTCAAAGTATTGAACATCAATCTTGATTAAGACATTTTCTAAAGTCTCTTTCACTATTTTAGTGGGAGAGTCATAGTACTTGGCACATTCTAGAACAAACTCAGGTAGTTGTGCAAAACTTGGGAAAGCTTTAGCTTGAAGGATTCCAATGTTGGTTATTGATTGCATAAGTAGAGTCTTGGTGATAGATTTAGATCTCTCTAATAAATTATTTATGGACACATGCCCCATATAAGTGTCACTGATTTCTAATACTTTAGATATAATACTGGACTCAATGGGATACCCTTTGTCCTCATACTCTATCTTTGGTTTTTTTGATTTCATAACTTTCTTTGATTTTGTCCTAATCTTCCTACTTGGCCCTAGTAGTTCCTCTAGTGATATATTAGGAAATTCTTTAATAAGAGTTATTAATTCTTGTACTTCTACTTCAATTGCTTCTTCCTTTGATCCTAACATTTATTTTGACTAACTCTGAAAAAAATTGATAAGTGCTCTTGAACACTTAGTGGTAACTCCTATTGGTTTAGAAAAGGTTGAGAAATTAGATCGATTTGTTGTATTTAATAATAATATCTATAAGATTTAGGTATTAATGACTTCTAATAGTATTAAGCCTTAAAAAACTCTAAGTAACTCAATCTAAGTAATAAGGTATGGTAACCCTAGGAATATCTAGAAAATCTTTAAGTCTTCAACATTAAATACTCTAAGTAAGTAGGAAGTATTTTCAACTTTGGGTTTAGCTTAGATTTATCTTAGTAAGTGAATTGAGTTTGAGACTTTGAATAAGTGGGAAGTTATGAGAAGTCTAGGTTTCTCTTGGATAGTTTATTGGGTTTCTTAAGACTTACAACTTCAGGTTTTTTTAAATAAGTTACTGAGGTTGAAAAAATTGATGAAGTAGAAGTAAGGAGTAACTAGAATTTTAAATAATCAAGAAGTAATGGGAAGTTTGAGCAAGTGGTCTTTTGGAAGATTCAGGTTCCTTAATACCAATTACTTGGGTTTGAGAGTCTGAGCAAGTAACAAGTTGTGGAAAACCTGAGTAGTTGGGCTAGGTTAATAGCTAGGTTTTTCTAACAATAAGATTTAAAATTTTAGGATTTTGTGTGTGATTTTTACATGATAAGTGCTTACAAAAAATTTTATAGGGTTTTAAATAATATTTTTCATGAAAAAACAATTTTTCAAATGCAAGTAGAATGAGAAACGATAAAGAAAAACCAAAATAGTGAATAGAAGCTAACTAGTAGGAAAAAACATGATTTTCAACCAAAAATGGAATAAGAAAACAAGTTGAAAACAATTGAAATAAATTAAATGTAAATGGGTTTAGAATAAATTGCTCCAAAGGCTCAAATGACATTGATCAAGATTTGTAGGGGCAATAACTAGGTCAAACAACTTGAAATCCAGGTATGAAATGAGGTGGAATTTTCACTATTTATTTTAACCCTTAAATTTATGACAATTAGGCGACACATGTGGAAATAACCATGCAATCCTTTATTTTTTTGTTGGTTTTCATGGACTACTTTGCTTAATTTGGCTTTTGAAGTTAAGTAGCTTCATAATCCCAATAAGGTCTTGATTTGTGAGTACTTCAGACTTACAAACCTTTATTACTTTTAATTGTGACATTGAGCAAGTAAAGTAGCTTCAAAAATTTGTTTTGATCTAATTAGTGATCTATAATTTTATGGAATTACTTTGCTTAACTTTTGATGTGAAGCCAAGTTATTTCTTAATTCCAATTTGAACTAGGCAATGCAACTTAGTTTTATGAGGATGAATTCATTTTTATTTAATAAGTGAAGTAACTTGGATAACCTAAGTTGGCTTGTAAATGATCCCAAACACTTAGTCTTTTTATCCTTTAAGAAAGATGGGTAATAGGTTTTTCAGTGATGGCCTTAGAATGACATTTTGAAGCAATTGGAAAAGAAAGAAAGCAAAACAAAAGCTACCAAATACTAATTCTTATTCAAGGGACTAGTTTTAACAATAAAAAATAACTCACAAAAGAAAAAAGGCAAAAATTTAATAGGGGTATCCCAAAATTCAATGTGTAAAATTCTGGGTGACACCAACTGGCTCCAATTGGGGACATCTTTGTTTCTATTAGAAATCAAGAAAAAAGGATGAGATCCCAGTGTCTCTAATTTTGATTATTTTTTATTGGGTATGGTGTCATGTAAAAAATCAATCATAAAAAACTATAAAAGAAATAAATAAATAGAGAAACAAGAATAATTAAATAAATAAAAATTAAGAAACTATTTATATACATATAGGTGTTACTCTACTGCTCAATTCTTGTAGAGCTTCAAGTGATGCCCATTGTATGAAATAAATAGTTCAATTCCATCCTTATAAGCTAAGATAAATCTATCTCTTCCAACAATATTATTTATAGTGAAATGCCCTTTCCAAAATTAGTCAAACTTGTCATGCTTCCATTTTTGTTCATTTTTCTTATCTCATAGAAAGACCAAGTCACCAACTTCAAATCATCATTCCCAATCCTTCTTGTCAAAATTATTCTTCAATTTCATCTAGTGATAAATCATTCGATCAACAACTTGATTAAAAACCTATTGTAGTTCAGTGAGAAACATAATCCTCTTATTAAGGGAATGTTGATAAGTTGCACCTTCAATATATTTAGACAATTACAAAGTACGAAACTCTATGATGATTGGCATCTTAGCATTTGTTCCATATAGAATTTGAAAATTTGACATATCAATGGATTTTTTTAGAGTGATTATATCAACCCATAATGCATCAAACAACTTCTTGTGCTAGGTACATTGATTATTACCCACCAGCTTGTGAATGATGGTCATCAAGTTATTGTTACTTGATTCAACTTAACCAATCCTTTGAGGATAGTGATTTGAATCATAAACAAGTTTTATTCTATATGACTAATATAAATTAGTTAGTTATATTGAAGAAAAGTTAGTTACATTATTAGTGACCATCTTGTGAGTAACACCAAATCTTACTACAATATTGTCCTTGATAAGGTCACATATAACTTTGAAAGTGGCATACTTGACCAGAATGGATTCTACCCACTTGTTGAAGTAATCAGTTGTAGTTAGGACATAGTAATGTCTAACACTTGAAGAAGGGTTTAACATTCCAATAAAATCCATGCCCCACTACTCGAATGGTTCATTGATTAAGATTAGTTTTAAAGGTAATTATGGTAACTTTACACATCCCATAAAGTGTTGACATGATTGACACTTATCAACCCAATCCAAAGTATCCTAGAATAGAGTAGGCCAAAAATACCCTTATCATAATATTTTGTGTGTTGTGACTCATGCTAAAAAGTGGCCTCCACATGCTTTATCATGAAACTACTCCAGTAGTCTCCTTTGCCACTCTTTATCCATATAATGGAGGAAGACAACATCAATTACTCTTTTGTACAAACCATTATCCCAAAGGACATAATATATTGACTTTATCTTGATGGTATGTTTTTCCTTATGTGTAAGATCATTTGGACATTCTCCATTAGTCGAGATGTAAGAAATTTTATTGTACCATTCATCAATAATATTAACAAAAAACACTATGGGAAAATCTTGATTTGATTTAGCTTGAATTGAAGGTGACACCATATCTATGTCATCAAGTTTTCTCTTTGTCATCAATTGGCACGAACCTCTTCCTCTTACTAGATTCATTAGTTTTATATCAAGGTCAAAATCTTATACCTTGGGTACCTAGGTGTCTCTTAGTAATCTTAGCTCTTACTATGTAGAATTGATTTGACTATAGTGTCAGGTATATATACTTTAGTATGTGAAGTAAAAATATAGTACCTAAAGTCTTTACATGCTTTGAATATAATGAAGGCATGTTTTTATATCTATGAATACTTTAGTTAATATATTTTCAATAGCTAGCTCATGAAAGCTATAGGGGAGTTAATACCTTCATCATTCTTTTTTAGAAGTATGGTTGACATGGTATATTTAGAAGAGCACCAATAAAAAAGGAATTATTTATTGAAATCTAGAGAAACTAGCACTAGAGATTTAGTTATAGTTACTTTAATCCTTTCAAATTCCAACTTACCTTCAACATCCCACATGAAGTCTTTCTTCTTCTTCATCATATCAGAGATGTGGTGAGTCAACTCAACAAACTCAACAATGAATCTTTTGAGTAAGCTGACTTTACCAAAGAAGGAATATACAACCTTATTAGAAGTAAGAAAAGATAGAATTTGAATAGATTTCATCCTTTTTAGATCAATCTTATTTCCCTCCTTTGAGATGATGTGACCAAGAATATTCCATTCAATCACAAAAAATATTGATTTTTTGGGATTTAAATAAATCCCATGTATCCTGCATTGAATGAGAACCTCTTCCAAATTAGCCATATGATCACCTCTATTTTTGGAGAAGACTGTTAAGTCATCAAGGTATATATCTATATTATTATTCTTAAAATGTTCAAATTGTAGATCCATTACTAATTGAAAATTTCCTCCAGCATTAACAAGTCCAAAGGGCATATTATAATAAGTAAATATCCCCCATGGTGTTGTGAAAGCTATCCTGTATTGATCTTCTTCCACCATTGTTATCTGATTATACCTTAAAAATCCATCTATCATGTATAACATCTCTAAGCTTATAACTACTTACAAGGTGTTTTCCATAATAGGTAATGGATAATTATCTTTTAGAGAAGCTATATTCAAATTATGGAAATTGACATAGAGATGTATTTCTCCATTTTTCTTCCTTACTGGAATAATGTTAGCTAACCATGATGAATGATGAGTAGGAAAGATGATCTTTGCATCAAGAATTTTTTGTATTTCAGCAAAGATAATACCTAAAATTATGGGATTATTATGGCAAAGCTTTTTCCTAAAAGTCTTCACTTTTGGATGAAGTGGAATGTAATGTTGCACCTCATCTAGCTAAAAAGTCTTTAGGTATTTATAAGACCAATTAAACACATCAATATAATTCATAATAAATTTAATGAATGCTTTTATTTCCTTTTGAGAACATCAATTTCCAATGTTGACTATCATGGGATCTTCTTCAGTACCTAGATTAACTTGTACTTCTAGAGATGAACTATCACCACATTCTTTCTTTTTATTTAGAAACTAATCATTCTTATCAAAGATTTATTCTAAATAAACTAACCCTTTATGGATTTTATTTCCCTTTAATTGAATAACATCTTCATTATCATTGAGATCTAGGTCAATTTTACCTTTTGTTGTTTGGCATGGAATTGAACTACTTCCTTGAAAGTATATCTCCTCAAATTTATCTTGTTACTCAAGAAATGCAGCTATCTACTTGTCATCATTAAAAACATGCCACAAATTGACATTATATGGAACTTCTGGATGGAAAACCATTTATTCTCTATAGTCACCTTCTCAAAAAAGTGTGGGTGGTTGATCTATCCTAAGCAGAGCTATGGTAGCTACAAGAGAATTAGCTCTAGATTTTTGATCATGAGGAACTGAATTGATTGAGAAGGCTATGAAATTAAGTGTTGCACTTATAAATTGATCTTGATAGTGCCTCAACTTATCTTTCTTCACCTAGTATTGTCCCCAAATTTATATTACTATTAACTCAACATCTTCTTGTCCTTTAAAAATTCTCACTCCTTTTTCCTTTACTTGTTCAAGTCATAACAAAAGTGCCTCATAATCTATTGTGTTTTTATTATTTTTAAACATGAATTTATTGTAATAATGAAATACTTTACCATTTGAATATATCAATAGAAATCCAACACCTAAACCAAGAAAAAAATAGATGCCATTAAATTCCAATATCCATATTTTCTCTTCTTCTTCTATTGTCTCTAGTTCTTGAACTTCCTTGCCTAATTCAAGGTAATAAACTCCATGATCTGATTCTTAAAAAATAATCTTAGATCTTTGATCATCAAACATGGAAATCATATACTTGGGCTTATTTTGAAGTTCGAGTTTATGATTTACTCCTTTGATTGAAATGTGAGCACATGACCAATCCATATTTACTTCTCCACCCAAATCCTTGTAGAAGTTTCTACTTAACAACATTTCATAGGAAATAAGAATATTTTTAACCAAAATTATCATTTTGAGCATTTTATTTGGGAAAGTTGTTAGGATAGCTTGGGCATATTTTATTTGTCTAATCAAGAGGACTTGTCTCTCCATTCAGTAACATATCCTTATTGTCTTAGTCAAAGTGAGGCCAAGGGTATTAACTAATTTAACTAGCATGGCATTATCATAGGATATAGAGTCTAGGATATATTTGATTAACTTGAACCCATTGATTAAGAGATATATAAAATGGCTCTATCCTTTTAGATGTGGAAGCAGATGTGGGAGAAGTAGTTACAACATTATTTTAGGAAGGAACCCATTTGGGGCTAGGCAAGATACCTTTAGAGTTATGTTTCATATAGTTTATAGGAGTTTTTACTTGTATCACAAGTGAAATTATCTCTTCTTAATCTATCTTGGATAGGAAATCTGAAATTAAACCATTCTTGTAGCTGAAAGAAGTCATCAATTTGGCCTTGAGATCTTCTTACTCTGGTGAAAGGTTGACTTACTAGATTGAAGCACTAAAATTTTTTCTAAGGATTTTCCTGAGTAATTTTGAGTTTATAATCATATTCCTTAGAGGTAGCTACTTAACATACATGAGTTTAGGAAAAATAAGGTGTGAAACAAAACATTTCATATAATGACATGTCTAGACATGCATCAACTTAATGAAAGTGACATGTATATTTTTAATAAGTCAAATTAAATTCACAAACGAGGCATTTAAAATATATAAGTGGACTCTTATTTTCATGAAATGTCTCAAACATTAGTTACAAAAACATAGGATTTTTGGAAAATAGAACAATAAACTGTGTCAAACTAAACTTGTATGAATATTCTAATTTTAGTTCTAGGAATTAAGTTCATAGTTCCCTAGTAGAGTCACCAAAAATTATTAGATAGATATTTTTTAGGCTATAAAAAGTACCTAGGTATTCATGGGATCAAATCCCATTAATTTAATGGTGAAGCTCATGTATGCTTATGTTTATCTACTTCTAACTATTCACACTTTCAGCTGTTCATAATTTATTCAAATTATTCACAAGATATGCATAAGTCATCTTATTTTTGGGGTATTAATCTAATCATAGAGTTAATGAACTTTAATAAGGTGATTTTATAATAATTAGGCAACTATTTTAGATAATGTGTAATAAAATTTTGGGAAATAGAAAATGAAAAGACTAGAATATGTGATAAGAAAGAAGTTACACTTCACAATAAGTGGTTTTAAAAAGCTTATTGAGTCCATACAAATAGATAAACATTCAAGAGATGATAACCCTTTTATAAAATGATTATGAAATATTGGAATTCATATTTATATTTAAGAATAACACAAAGTTTACCATTTTAGTCTTCACAAATTCACCATACGATCTCCTTAGATATAAAGTTCTAAGAAAATCAACTTCTTTCTTATTCACTTTGAACCAATTTCACACAAAAAAAAACTTAAAAATCTAAACACAAATTTGTAGATTTCATAAACTCTCTTTCTTCCATTACAATTAATTTTAAAAAATTACCATCCTTTGGCACACATGCCTTCACTATTATTTATACTAAATCAGATGTCAAAATCAAATAGGTGACAACTCTTTGAATTCCCATGTGTTGTGCTAAAAATTGAAAACGTTAAGATGCATCCTCCTAAAATTTCTCCTATGAGGCATGCAGTGACTGATGACATGTAGAGTTTATACGTTTCACTATTTAAATAAAAAATAATCTCTTTGCATGCAGTGTAAAGCTTACTCAAGTAATTTGCTTTTACATAATAACTTTAAGTAATGGCATGTAACCAAGTTACTTGAGTCTTACATTTTATGAAGTAATTAATTATAGAAAATTTATTTCAAACATATTACCTAAATAAAATAGAATAAAATGGAAGAAGAGAAGCAATACTAATCATTAAAATTCATGGACTTCAGATCTACACTTTTCTCT
This sequence comes from Torreya grandis, assembly GCA_037957365.1. Taxonomy (NCBI): domain Eukaryota; kingdom Viridiplantae; phylum Streptophyta; class Pinopsida; order Cupressales; family Taxaceae; genus Torreya; species Torreya grandis. The sequence goes on along the minus strand of JARHVA010000423.1, from coordinate 5,114,653 downwards.
ATATTTGATATGCTTGGACATCATGAACTATATTGCTTTATAATTTAATTTGTCAAGTGAACGACTTTCAGTTTCATTTCTCAACAATTCCATTTCTAACAACCTATAGTAAGCTTTCACCTTCTCAAGTCTAGGTTCTAACTCTTGACTTCTTGTTGACTCTCGATTAACACTTTTATAGATTTTCTTGTGAAAGGAGTTTAGGATTTTTCAATTAATTTCTTAAACTGAAGATGCAACTATTCAAGCATTCTCAGATTTTTATTAAACCAAACATTTTTAAGATAGAATATGAAGTCTTCCAAATCCACTTTCACATTGTGTGCATCTTCTTCTAAATTGTTCATCTCTTCTAGCATTGCTCCACGAATATGCATGCAAAAAGATATGAGATGTTCCTCTTGATTTTCCTTCTTAACTAACCCTTCTAAAACAATATTCTCTTAAATAAAAAATTTCTCTCTTAAATAATTTATTCTTTGGATACTTTGTTACTCAACTCAAAAATTTCATTCTCATTTATTATTTCCTTCATCACTACCTTTATTTGTGATAATTTATTTTCAATATCAGCTTGAGTACCTAGGACCTCACAAAAGTATTTTTGATTAGTTTGTAGCATCTTCTCTATCCATTCATCAATGGATTTATCTTTATGCCTAGTTTGATTTACTCTATTATTATTTTTGATCAAATACACCTCCTAAAAGTAATGATTATTGTGGAGTAGATATTTCCACCTTGGAAATTATTTCACACAACTTTGCCATTTCTTCCTTTAATTTATCTTTGTCAACTTTATCTTCATCAAGCTTATAGAATATAGTATTGATCAAGGTATGATTATCTTATTTCAAGCCCTCTATAGTAACTTCTCTGAGGGATATCTTTATAACTATTAGGTCTTGTTCAATGACTTCACCTTTTTTTTACCCTATGGAGTAACTAATATATCTATAAATTTCTACCCTGAAGGCTCAATCATCACCTTGGAAGTCACTTTAGATATCTTGGTATTATTTCCTTTTTTATCAAGACTCTAATAGTTACAAGTAAATCTCCTCCAAATTTATTACTTTTCTTTTTTTAGGAACTATTTGCAATGCTAACCATGATGAGAAGTATATGTTTGTTGAAATATTTTAATGTAATACCATTAATGATTGAATTTTTATTACTAATAATTCCTAAAAAGATAATTTTTTTGAATCTAAAACATCTTTTACTAATTTTGAAATTTTTTGCTCCTCCTTTTATTTTTCTTTCTCCTTCTCTTCTTCTTTCTCTACCTATTTCTCTTTTTATTTTGCTTCCTGCTTCTCATTCTCTACCTCTTTAACTTTTTATTTTGCTTCCTCCTTCTCCTTCTTTTCTCCTTTCTCTTTTTATTTTGATACTTCTTTCTCCTTCTCTATATATTTCTCTTTTTTTACCTCCTTCTCCTTTGCTTCTTCTTTATCCTTTACTACCTCTATTTATTTCTTTGGTTCAACTATTTCCTTTTACTTTTCCTATGGTATCTCCTGAGAGGAAGTCACTTTTTTAGTAGTTACATGTTTAAGATCTTTTTAAGGTGTGGGATTATCCTTTGAAGGAGATGGAGGAGGAGTAGTAAGTGGAGTGGATGAAGGTAGAAGAGGAGGAACATTAATCTCATTATGAATGGGTTTTTATTGAGGCTTGATGCTATGATATTGTGGAGGTGGCATAAGTTTTGATGGATATATGGTAGGTGTAGTAGAATTAGGAATGATGGGAGGAAAATTATCTATGGAAGAGCCTAGAGGAGGTGTAGTGATAGATGGATTAATTAGATCCTTATCTTTCACCATTGATTAGGTGTCATTAACATTTTTATTCAACTTCAATTTTTGCTTAGGATCTTGATTGCTTTCCCCTTGCAACACCTTTCTCTTCTAACTTGCTCGAGTAGTTTTGGTCACTAATTCATTCATGAAATATACCTTATTAAGAAGTCATGTAGAAGTCATGATAAGGATCATATAAGTTTTTTGGGCACCATTTTTAACTTGATCCTTACCAAAAATAATCTCTAGAAGTGGAGAGTGATCTGCTCTTGTTGCATGATAAGCATCACTAGTTATTATTTCATCATCTTACATGTCCTCAATAATTATTTATAAATCAAAAGAATGAATATATTAAATATTCAATCTACTATTGTATCTACTTTATTTCAAACTCTTACCTACAATAAATCTAATAGTCTTTGAGTTTAGGAATATGCATATATTCAAGAGAAACTATATTTTGAGCTATGTCTCTGTAATCAAAATTTTCCCTAGCTTCAAAGTGGGTTTGATTTTAGTTGTAACACATCTTTATTTGCACATTATTTATTTTTTATATGCTTTCATACTGATAATTATCAATAAAAATGGGGAAAAGGATTAAATAATGGTGAATCTTTGACTGTAGGTCATGCAATTCTACTACATGCCTACACAACTCCATAAGAATCCATTTGTCACTGGGATACCTTGTCAATTTGACTAGTGTGACTAATAATCCACCAAATCTAATGTATGTGAAATTGAGAAATTGAATGAAAATGCATCCAAAATGGGAAAGCACTTCCAAAGCTACATCAGACACTATGTTGTGCTTTAGATAAACATTCAAGCTATAGATGATTTCATAAAAAATACATCATTTACCCTCTTATAATTCTTGAATTATTCGAAAATAACCATTTGGGGGTAATATTAATAGATTGGTTTTGATGCCAATAGCCCTTTTATAGTCAATATATAAAAAGATCCAATTAATGATGCTTCATATGCTAAGTATGAAGTCATCTTGAAATCTAGGTTATGCAAAACATTATTCATCTACCTGTCAATGTTGTTACTTATCATCCTTGATCACTCAATCATTACAGAACTATTGTTAACATTAATGGACCTGATGTATGCATACATATAGGTTAAAAATCACTTAACATTCTTCTCTCCATTTATTTTGCATGATAATTGAGTGATATCATCCACTTATTGAATAAATTGAGACCTTACTATCTATTTTAGGAACTGCAAGGTCTGATTTACTTTCTTTAGATAGTTCATGTTCATTACCTTGATACACTCTAGAGTCTATCTTTCTTAGAGATTCTTGGCTTTCTCCATAGATAAATATATAGCTTTAGACCTTACTGGTAGCTTTTAACAATATTTAAAGTATTGAACATCAATCTTGATTACCACATTTCCTAAAGTATCTTTTTTAATTCTAGTGAGAGAGTCATAGTACTTAGCACATTCTAAGATAAACTAAAGTAGTTGTAAAAAAATTGGGAAAGCTACAACTTATAATATTCCACTATTGGTTATTGATTGCATAACTAGAGTCTTGGTGATAGCTTTATATCTCTCCAACAACTCAGTTATAGACACATGCCCCATATTTATATCACTAGTTTTTAACACTTTGGATACAATACTAGACTCAATGGGGTACCCTTTGTATTCATACTTCATCTTTGGTTATTTTGATTTCACAATTTTTCTAATCTTCCTACTTGGCCCTAGTATTTCCTCTATTTATAGACCAAGAACTTATTTAATAAGAGTTACTACTTGTACTTCTACTTCAATTACTTCTTCCTCTGATCATGACATTTGTTTTGACTAAATCTAGAAACACTTGATAAGTTCTCTTGAACACTTAGTGGCTAATCCTACAATAAATCCTTAGAAGCTTCAGGTATTAAGGACTTATAGTAGTAGTAATCCTTAAAATCTCTAAGTAACTCAATCTAAGTAATAAGGTATGGTAACCTAGGGAAGGTCTAGAAAATATCCAAGTCTTCAACATTTAAGACTCTGGGTGAGTAGGAAGTATTTGTAACTTTGGGTTTTTCTTAGCTTAAAACTTTGGGTTTATCTTATCAATTTAATTAAGTTTTAGAATTTAATTAAGTTGGACGTTATGAGGTGTCTAGATTTCTCTTGGGTAGTTTATTAGGTTTCTTAAGACTTACGACTTCTAGTTTCTTTGGATAAGTTACTGAGGTTGAAAAACCCGATGAAGTAAAAGTGAGGAATAACTAAAATTTTAGGTGAGAAAGAAATAATGAGAAGTCTGATGAAGTGGTCTTTTGAGAGGTTTAGGTTCTTTACTACCAGTTACTTGGGTTCAAGATTCAAAACAAGTAACAATTTATAGAAAACCTAAGTAGTCAAGCTAGGAAAATAACTAGGTTTTTTTTGTAGGAAGATTCAACCTTTTAGGATTTTATGTGTGATTTTCACATGCTAAGTGCTTAAAGGAATTTTGATATGGTTTTAAACAACATTTTGCATGCAAAAATTGATTTTCAAATGCAAGTAGAATGAGAAATGGAAAAGAAAAATGAAAATGGTGAATGGAAGCTAACCAATAGGAAAAAAAATCCAATTTTAAACTAGAAATGGAACAAGAAAACAAATGGAAAATAATTGAAATACATTGAATGCAAATGGGTTGAGAGGAAATTGTACTAAAATCACTTCAAAGGCTCAAATGACATTGATCAGGATTCATAAGGGCAGTAGCTAGGTCAAGTAACTTGAAATCCAAGTAAGAAATGAGGTAGAATTTTCACTATTTATATTAACCCTTGTATTTATGATAAGTAGGTGACATGTGTAGGGATAGACATGAAATCCTTTAGTTTTTTTATCAAGTTTTATGGACTAATTTTCTTAATTTGTCTTTTGAAGTTAAGTAGCTTTACAATCCTGATAAAGTCTTGATTTATGAGTACTTCAAACTTGTAAACATTTATTGCTTTTAATTGTGACTTTAAGAAAAGAAAGTAGCTTTGAAACTCTGATTTTCTCTAGTTTGTGCTCTATGGGTTTATGAAAGTAATATGCTTAAATTTTGATGCGAAGTAAAGATGTTTCTTAATTATAGTTTGAATTGGGAAGTGTAACTTAGGTTTGTGAGGATGACCTACTTTTTCTTTAATAAGTGAACTAACTTGGAGAACTTGATTTGGCTTGAAAATGAGCTCAAACACTTAGCCTTTTGATCCTCTAGGAAATATGGGTAAATAGATTTTTTAGTGATCACCTTAGACTAAAAATTTTAACCTTATGGAGCAACTTGAAGAAATTCAAAAAGAAAGCAAGAAAAATAAAAGCTAGAAAATATTGTCTTATTTAAGGGATTGGTTTTAACAAGAAAAACTGAATCATAAAAAATAGATGGCAAAAATTTAATAGGGTTATCCCAAAATTTTATGTGTAAAATTTTGGGTGACATCAGAATCATGATGTGCAATGAAGAATCCTCTATCAAGTCAATAGGAGTCCCTCACCTTGCCCTAATGGTATATTTTCCCTAATATCTGAATGGATTGGTGGTGTTGTAGAGCTATAAAGTAGGAGAGATATGCCATGATTGGGTAGACCAGTTACTCATGCCATTGTATGTGTAGAAATCTAGATTGTAACATATTGAGCTAAATGGATAGTTCCTTTATTATATCATCTTAACAAAGTAATCATAACCTCATATAAATACCTAGATATAGGTATCTTAAGTAATGATTTAGTGTCAGATCCTTGTAGTGGATGTTGAAGTGTTAGGGTTCCTATTTATGCTACTTATTGAGTATCTTTAGCAAACAGAGTAGTTTTTACTATGTCTATGAATTTGAATAGATCTAGATCATTGTATTTAGTTTTTTGAAGAACTATACCAATTTCCATTTCCTCTTTTTGTATATCTAATAGAAAAAATAGTAATTGACCTCTATCCATGTTTTGATCCAATGGTCTAAATTGAATCATTATTCTGAGTAATTATGCTTTGTTTTGAAATCCATTCACAATTAGGTATTCAAAAGTCAAACCATAAAATTCTCTTATTATGTGAAGTTTGTAATGTTTTATCATTGTCTATAATATGTTCTTATATAGTTTTTGGCACCTAAATTTATGTCACTACCTCCTTTGAATTCATTGATTGTGTGCACATGAATGTTCCTTTTTTAATTAATATTAGTTGTTATAAATCACCTTGATAGGGATGTTTAGTATCTTAGATCTTTAGTTTACTTATTTGATAGTTATTATAGGTGAGTATTTATCCTTTCAATTAATCAATTTTTTATTTATCCATTTGTCCTTTAATTACTAAATATCCTTATAAAATGATGCAATATTTTAGAAATGATATGTCATTAGTGGTCTGACTTGACCATTAGCCTTTCATTCATTATTCATATCTTATCATTACATTCCCAGACTTAATTTCAATGCTTTTTATAATTACATCCAACTATCTTCGATGAGTTGTCTCTAGAATATGATCATATTCTATGATGATAATTGGTTCCTAATGGTTGTGATGTGTTGAAAAAAAATTAACATTCTATACAAACATTCTAACCTAAGAAAACAAAACAAAAACACACAACATTAATTGAAATCCTAACTACATGGTGTTACCCATCACCCATTCAAATTTTTAGCAGAATGATAGAGATTAAAGATGATATGGATTAAATCTACAACCATTTGCGCATCCTATTAATATGGTCCTTGAAAATATTTAAATGTTGTGGTATCCTGTGGTGATACTTAATGAATGATGTAGTGTCCTTTCCATCTAATGAGTATCTTTCTAGGGAATGATTTAAATATACTCTTGTAAAGAAATATTTTTTATTCCAAGTAAAATTACTTAGATCATAAGTTGAGATCATGCCATAATTTTTTATTATTTTTGTTGATTTATTATGTCCACTATGCTATTAATATATTTTATTCCTTCTTGGTGAAATACATAAACTGTGCCTTTAATGAATCTTGATCTCCTAATCTCATGATCATCATAATGTATAAACTAGGCATAATATATTCCATAAGCATTACTACCTCAAGGCCATATACCAATTGGAATGGAGTGAATCGGGTATCTCTCTTTTAATGTTTTCTATAATCATATAGAATCATAGGAATTCTATCCTCCTAATCATCTCTCTAAACATTACATATTTTTGTTAACATCTTCATAAACATTTTATTGTATGCCTCTACCTATCCATTAGCCTATGTGTGGTAAGTCATGAATTTATGGTGTGATGTCATGAACTTTTCAGTTAGAGTATTGATATTATAATTTATAAATTGCATTCCTATATCACTTAGAAAATTAACTATACATCCAAACCTCATGATGATGTTTTCATATAAAAATTTGGAAATAGATTTCATACCAAAACTTGGAGTGGTAGTAGCTTCAACCCATTTTATGAAATAGTCAGTCATAATAATAACATATCAGGCATGACTATGCTTACTTAAGGGAGATATAGGTCCAATAAAATCAATTCCCCATTGATCAAAGGGTTGTTCTACAAGCATGGGTACCAAATGGGTTTCATCATGTTAGTTGGGCTTGCCCATTCTTTGAAAAACATTATAGTGTTTAAAAACTCTATACATATCCTAATAATGTAGACTAGCATAAACCACTCTAATGTATTTTCCTTATAGTGGTTTTGTTGCAAAGTCACCCCCTATAATTCCATGATGTTCCTCTTGAATAATTTATAGTCACTCATGATTTATATCTACTTTATATAATATATCATCTTTTCTAGGCTTATACAATAATCCATTAACAAGGCTATATAATATGGCTTGGGTAACCATTTGATTCTTATCCCACTCAATGTAATGTGTAGGAAAAATTCCTTATTCGAATAAATTTACAATGTCCTCCATGTTATCAATAACTATATAATTTTTAAATAAATGTGCATCAAGGGATTCATCTTTTATTTCCTATGGTTCCTCCCCATTATGAAGTCATCTAAGGTGATATGGTCCCACATTCTCCCAATCTATCTTAACATTAATATAGAATTGAAATTCTTGAAAGATCATCAACCATTTCAATATACATATCCTAGAATTAGTTTATTAAATATGTATCATAATGTCTGGTGATCTATGAAGAAATCAAAAGGAGTAGCCAATAAGTAATGCCCAAACTTTTATAATGCAAACACCATGGCTAGTGCTTCTCTCTCTATGGTTGTGTAGTTATTTTTTGTAGATGATAGTTTCCTACTAGAAAAATGTATATGGTATTCCAACATACCTTCACCTGGATGCGCTAAGACAATTCCTACTATAATACCAAAAGAATCCACATGCATATGGAATGGCTTCTTCTAGTTAGGAAATACTAAGATCTATGTTGTTACCAAACTTTTCTTTAATTAAATGAATGTTTTTTAAAATTCTAGTGTCCATTCAAATTTGGTATCCTTGCATAGTAGTTTATCAATGGATGTAGATATATTTTGATATCCTTTTAATAACTCTTGATAATATATGGTATGACTCAGGAAGGTGCACACTTTAGTTGAGTTAGTAGGATGTGACATTCCTAATATAGCAATAATTTTATCTAGGTTAACTAAATTTATATATTTACACACAACATGGCCCAACAAGACACAAAAATGTGTAAATAATAGACATTTATTTAAATTTAAAGTGATGCACAAAGTCTGACATTGTTCCAACATCAATCTTAGTTTTACCAAGTGTTCTTTAAATAGAGAGTAGACCAACCAATGATCCAGATAGACTTACAAGAAATCATGAATGAATTATTTGAATACATTTACCACATCTCTATGAAATATAGTAGGTACATTCTTTAAATAAAATGGCATTACCTTATACTCAAATAATCCCCATTCAATAATGAAGGTGGTATTAGCATAATCCTCCTTGGAAATAGTAATCTTGTGATATCCACTAAAATCATCCATAAAAAAATATACATCATGCCTAGAAATGGATTCAAGTACTTAATGTGAAAAGAATAAAAAATTGATTATTAACATAAGTGTTATTGAGTGCACAGTAATCCCCAAATACCTAAATTTCTCTATTTTCTTAGGTTAAACCACCATGGGGCTCATGCATTCTAACTTTTCAATTGGATAAATAATTCTATCTTGTTTCATTTGATCAAGTTTGGCATTTACTTTGGTCTTCATATTAGGATTGAGCTTGTAAGGTTATTTTTTGATAGGCTATACACATTATTTTAATTTTATATGTATTTTTACTAAAGATGGATCTATGCCTTTCACCTCCAAACTTTTGCTTGGAAACATGTATTGATAATCTCTTAACATCTAAAAATCCTCGAATATTTTATCATGTACCCAATAATCTCCCTTTATTTCAAGCTTAGTGGCCTATTTTATCCCAAGATTTCCTTCAATCTTTTGAAATAGTTCCTGATATATCTTTCCTGATCTACTAAGAGAAGTATCTTGTAGTTTGCATTTTCCTTCAACTTTTAGAATGTTAATATTTTATATTTTCTCCTCTTTAATTTTCTCATCTTCATGTTGTGTCTTAAATAACCCTTATAGATCAATATCTATATCAATTTCATTGTCACTTGATTATATCAAAACATTGATTATTCTATTACATGGTTGAACTAAGAGTTGTTATTTTTAGTTAGATTTATAATTGTGTAGTGAGAGATCCAAGTCCTATGTGCCTACTGATGAGATGATTATTCAGATACATTTTTTAAATATTTTTCACGTCCATGACATAGAAAAAATTAAATCTCTGTAAGGCATTATGTACTAGTGGGTTGTCATCTTTAAACACAAAGGTTTGAATGATATCCTGATAAAGTTACACCCAATGTTTACTTTAAATTCTATGATCTTGATGCATATACAAAGTTATTGGAAGATATGCAAGGGTATGAATAAAAATGTGCACCTAATGTCATGGTTCTATTCCTTGTGTGGTCCATATATCCATGCACTGATGGATGTGTAATTCTAGACATTGACCCTGTTGAAAGAAAGACCATTCTAATTTAATAGTAGATGGTAGTTGAAACCTTGAATGTAATATTTCAAATGATTATTCCAATGCATTTATGAGTCTTTTTGTATATCCCACCATATTTTAATAGTTCCTTTCAATGCATATCTAGTGCACTGACTCACTGCTCTAGCTATAACACATGGCATTTAAGCCTCAATATCAATGGATTGAGATCCTCTTTCACACAATATTGAGGTATCTAGTATTCTATAGTGAAAACCATGTGTATAAGTCTTAGCTCATGATTTATATGAGAGAAATTCAAGATGTGTGCATCTGAGTCACCACTTATGGATGATGCAAAATCCTAAGGTATAATACCTTATAGGTTTGGTTTAGTATAGTCCATCATAGTTACAATATTATTATATATAAAGTCTACCTCAGATCTTTTTAGTGAACACATTAAAGGAGAAACACAATATTTGATGTGAACCTACCTAAATAGAGAATTTGTTATAATTTGTTTGAATACCAATTGTTGTTCTTAATGTGTAGTATCCAACTTCCACTTTTTATATTATACAAACTAAACCCCATTTTTCCTTTCATCTATACCCACTTTAAACCAACTATTTTCCCCATAAGCATAAGGAGACTCTACCTCTTTAGGGATAATATATGTATTTTATTTTGTCTTATTTAAAGGTATGACCACTATTTTATCTTTTTAATGTGCTTCTAACTGATTGAACATAATGTTAATAGTTATTTGACCATTATAAGACCATTTATTACTTAAGGTAGGGTAATGGGTCTTTGTTGTCTTCATGTCGATGACCTCAAATTCTCCTCATAAATTGATCTTATCCACTTTAATTTCAACATATTCTAACTAGCCAATGGGTTTGACTCTGCCATAATCCACTAAGCTTAGTATTACTAGACTATATCTTAGATTTGGTTGACTAACGGCTTCCTATATTAATTAAAGAATCATATTTAATGTAATTTTAAAGCTGAATACTACATTTTGGATTTCATATCCAGCTAACTCAATATCCATTCACGAATCTACATCCTAAGGCTTCTTAGTCTTGACATACAAAAATACTTTATCAACCCTTATTTGTCATTATTGCACACACTCTAAGAGATTATGTAGGAGGTTGGTGATATTATAGGATATATCCTCATTGCATAGTGCATTAATTATTTTCAACAGATCTATTAAATAAATCACAATGACTTATTTATGCATTATCTTAATAATTTTGGCATTCATTTGAGCATCAATAGCTATGTTATCCTCATTATAGACTACTCTCTATTATAGGATAAAGATACTTATCCTACTAAGTTTTTACAATACCATGATATTGAGGCATTTATAATGAAGGTAAGCATTATTCATCTATTTATTTCCTTATGATGGCTTGCATAAATACATTTTCATTTGGCTACACATTGATCATATTTACATTTCACATTGGCTTTTCCTTTCTTTGTTTATCTAGAGTTGGGCAATCTTCTATTTGATGTTGAATTTCAACCTTGAAAATAAATAATAAATTTGTCTTTGAGGATTGGTGGGATAATTCATTTCGTAATGATTGTAAGATCCACATAGGTAACATTATATAATGGGTCAAGTTTATTGATTATCATTATTGTGACCTCCTTGATATCCTCCCTTATATCCCCCTTTGTATCTTACTTTATTCTATTGATATCCCCACCCTTGGTAATTTTGTCTACTATATCCTCCTTGCCAATTTATGAACACATCATATCCCCCATACTGATGCTAAAGGGAATTTGGATTCCAATTTACCTATTGTTACCGAGGATTTGTGTCATTATAAGGTTACACATATAGACCAAAATATTGGTATGAGGGAGATGACATATTATTCCATCTTGCTTAGCCCCATGGCTGATACTAAGGTGATGAAGGCATATTATATTAATGTGATGAACACACCCATCCCAAACTATCTTGAGCCACATTTATCATCTCCACATCTAGTCCTAGAATTTTTCACATATTTTATTAAAGAAGATTTTTATATTTTCGTCTAATTAATTTTTGCGCTATCTAACTAACTAATATATACATATATATATATATATATATATATATATATATATATATATATATATATATATATATATATATATATATATATATATATATATATATATACATATATATATGTATATATATACATATATGTATGTATATGTGTGTGTGTGTGTGTGTGTGTGTGTGTGTGTGTGTGTGTGTGTGATAGGATGAAATATATACAAATTATGTAGGAAAAATTATTAGTGAAAATTGGTTTTTGGGAGACACAAAGTTGCACTTTTATACACTAAATTATGCAATGGAACCTACAAACCTTGAGCTATAAAGGGACTCTTCATTCCAATTTGGTAATTTAAACCATACCACCATGGTTGAGTGATTAAAATTAGTTGAAATTATCATATATTATCTAAAATATCATAAAAAGGAGATGATATACTATGTTTTGGATCCTATACTCATGTACAGGTTTCTCTTACCTAAGAGATTGACCTATAGCTGATTGCAAACTCCCATAATCCAAAGTATGATATTGAGGATGGAAACACCTAAAAATAGGCTCAAAAAAATTCTAAATGTCTTATGAGATTAAAAAGTGACATGAAACGTATTACATAAATAACTAACTATGTAATTCAAATATACATACATACATACATACATACATACATACATACATACATATATATATATATGTATGCCATTAGTTCATATACTAGTTCATATATATATGAACCAATGGCATATATATATATATATATATATATATATATATATATATATATATATATATATATATATATCCTAGTTCTCCACCAAGGCTGTTGCTCAATATATTACCATAAGAACAAATAGAAGATTATGCAGATCTTCCATTAGTTGGATCAAAAGTAGAAGCTAAGTTAGATGATTTTATGAAGAAGATTAATGAGATGTATGAAAATTATAAGCATATATTAGGCTTATGGTGTATATAATATGGTTAAGATGGACATAAAAGAGTATATAATAATTAAAATAGAATTTTATGAAATTTATAGGGTAGTTAGACATCCTACAACCAAGTGCCATATTATCTAGTAATATATCCAAAAATCACACAACATGTACTATAACTTTTTAAAATATGCACAATATCAAACCTTGGTTTTGATAATTTTCCCTCTACAAACCAAGTAGCCTTATCTTTGTCCTTTAAAATAAATTTTATTTTCTTCATCACATTAGAAAACCTATGATCATATTCTCCAACTATTTCTCTTGATTTTGGATGAATTTCCTTCAGATCTTGAATAACTCAACTAGAACATTCTTTACCTTGAATTATTATACTAACAAGTATTTAACTTATGTGAGGTCAAGGTTATTTATATTCATTTTGTAAATGAACTCTAAGGCATGTCCTACCAAAGACTCTATGAGTTCACACTTCTTCACATCATCTAAAGTTATCCCTTTTACAATCCATTTCATTTCATAAGTTACAAAACAGTTTTTAGGGTCTAAAGACCCATCATATAACATTAAAGGTACAAACATACTTGCATGAAGCACCATAACTGCTAAGGTGGTAATTATTACTATATATGTTTGAATACTAGAAATTATGATTGGTTATGATCATGCACTAGTTTTTGCATTGTCAAGTTATTACATAGTGTTTACTATAAATATACGCTATTACATACTAAATTTTTAGGAATAACAAGAATATAACTAATTTTAAATTATTTATTTCTAATTCCCTAATAGTTTCTACACTTAGCCTTCCAAACTTAATGGTAAAGGAATCAAACCAGCCTAAATCATCTTCTCTCTCTATACTTTTCTACCGTTCATAAATAAATTAGTCTTGAGGATGTGTACCCTTGAAAAGAATTAAATCTACTTATAACTTCTTATAGATTTGAAATTTAACTTATAATATATCTACCTTCATTTTAAAAAAATTCCTAAGAACTTTCCTTCCCATTTCTAGCTAAAAATCCCTCCCTTAATTATGATCTACCTCTATTTCCTATCTAATCTACCTCAACATCATTGCTTCCAACATCCTCTTTCTCATTGGTACCTTTCTCATATTTCACATACCCTCTTATTTTAGATTTTTCCACATCTTCTCTAAGCAACCTCTCTTCTCTAACATCTTTTTCTTGTTTGTCTCCAACTCTATAAATTTCATCTCTACTCATAGTCCTACTCATAGTTACTTTAGGGTAATTTTTATTATTCCACCTTCTTTATAATTGTATTTAAATTTTAATTCCTAAAATTGTATCTTTCTCAATGTATTTTCATATTCCATTTTTTGGGATCATGATCAATTTTTTTATACTCATCCCTTCATCATTCACTTTCTCCCACATGCACACCCATGGTGCCTAAGGTGACTACTTTATGTTGGTTGAAGTAGGCACCATTGAATTTTACACAACCAACATATTGATCATCAAAGTTAGTCATTATGAAAAATTCCCTCTAATTAAATGGACAAATTGATATTTTGTAGTCTCAAAATCTATGTATCGTTGTACTACAAAATTGGTAATATAGTCATCAATTTTAGTCTTTGTTAAATAATCTACTACTTAGGCCAATCAATATCCATATTGTGTAGTCTTTCAAAATTTTCCTTAGTCTAGACTATAAATTATGTTATCCTCAGACTAAATCAATAGTATTCTAATCTAGCAAGCCACTCAACTAATAATCTAAGTAATTAACACTAGGAAATTTCATAAATTTCACCATAGAGATGTTATTGGATAATCTCCTCTATATTTTTTTGACTATCCATGCTTCTTCCTCTACAAATTTATGGACTTTCTCATCTGGACAAATTTTTATGTCTCTCTACCTTGGCAACCATCTCAGCATATTTCATCTAAATAGGTTCCATTCTCATCACACCATTATTCGCATAGGTTCTTGTAATCACTCTAAAATAAGCTAATTATAGGGATAACTTGCATAATGTATAGTAACAAAAGGAACATAAGATATTACAATGATATATACCATCTATGATTTATAATAATTCACTGAAGAGTAAGATGAAGTAGATATAAATAAAATATGTACCATAATTAGTATCACATTCGATAATATATTAAAATAAAACACATTACTCACTATGCATAAACCATACATAAAAGAAGATAAAGAAACCATAATAGAATTATTCTATTAATCTCTATCAACACATCAAACCAAAATCTATTACATCAAAGTACTATATATAGTATTTTACAATTCATTTATCTCCTCACATTCTAGTCATTTGAGATACAAAAGGAAAGAATCTTCACATTATTATATTACCCAATTAGGCTTAAAAGGATAAATACATAAAACATTATACAATATACAAAATAATATACTTCACACATGTGTCCATATAATATACTTTGCAATTTTACCAAGATATATTCTTCATCCAATAATATTATATGGGGTGTACGATATAGTAGAAAGTATCTAGGGCCAATACAATATAATTATGACTTGCATAATATAAAAATAAATGAATGTCTATTACAGTAGAGCTATAGGTGGTAAATGTAGTAGATAAATAATATCATGGTTGGTACAATATAAAAGTAAAGACCATTTTGATTTTATTTTTTGTAATCACCTAAATGTGGTAATTGGATGTTAAGAGTGTCGCTTGAGTTCACCTATCCCTAAGCTATCCATAAAACTATCCTTGAATATTATACTTACTTTTCTAGTCAATCAATAGACCACAACCACCTGTATCCAATCGAAACATAATCCCATAACTTTCATCTCAGATCCCAATCCAAATTGCTTAGCAATTTTCAAAGAGAACATTGAGACCACATTTAGGACACTATAACCACATGGGACTAGTGTGCCCAACTGGGCACTACTATCATCATACCTAAATCTTACCAACATATACCTTTTAAAATGTGTGACCCTCCTAAGGTTGTCCTAAGATCATTTTATTATATGCACAATCAACATAACCCTATAAATATAAGTCTAATCCACCTCTATTCACTAGATGGAAAATAGATGCAAAAGCTAATCAAACCAAAGACAAAGTTGAGAAAAATTAAGCTATTTGATCCCTATTCTTCCCTACTATCTGCATACTACCATCTACAATATCCCTAAGCTCAATTTTTAAGAATTTCAAAGTTCAAGCACATTCAAGGCATCTGAGGCCACTCTCATTCTATCATTCACTTGCACTTACATCAAACACTAGGTGGGAGAACTACATCGATATTGATATCTCTTTAGAGTATTGGTATGTAGGCAACTCTCTACATAGTGAGGTGTTGAGTATGTCTATTTCATCCTAATAATACACAAAAAATTATCTATCATGCCATACTTGTAAGTAATATTAGGGTTTGCACACTAAATCAAGATTTCTAAGCATAACATAGAGCTCCAAGTTTCATGCACATAGTAATAAGACATACAAACATAGGCATAGGTGCTCCTAGAAAATAGATAGTCTCACAAAGGGGACATTAGCACCACATTGAGGACACTACACATAAATTGGTTACTATCATATTGGGTGCTACTTTTTAGTGAGTAGACGAACACAAAAATCCTTCTGATGACACAGATAACTACCTATCTCTCAACATTCAAAACCCATATCATCTACAACAATAAAAATTTAGATAAGTCTCTATTTATTATTATTATTATTATTATTATTATTGTTATTATTATTATTATTATTATTATTATTATTATTGTTATTATTATTATTATTATTATTATTATTATTATTATTATATATTCAAACAAGTTCAAATGTCATAACAAATTATTAATTAATTATTACATATTTATTTAACTGATTTATGCATCTTGACCCTTTAATATAAACATAGGATTTTCATTATAAAACCCTAAAACGTTAAATCATTTCGTGAATCTATCTTACTTTGAATATTTATTCAAACCCTATCTTGAATTAATCCAAATTTTTTTAAATACATTTAGGTCCACCTACTTCTAATTTTATGATATTTTTAGACAACCTAACTAATTAAAATTAATTTCACATTAGGGTTTCAATTTATATTACATATAATTTAAATTAGTGTAAAGAAACCTTAAATTCAAAAACCCTAACCCTAGACAACCCTAAGGTTTAAATTTATAGTAATCACTAAGTCTCAATTTACATCTTGCTACCATGACTATCATGACATAAGCCATCTTTAATTTCATGGTACAAATCTTGGTAATTTTCTTAGCATGTTTATTACAAACTATTTGTAGAAAGGTATACATGTATGTTACTCATATCATGGATTTAATTCAAGCTAAGCTTATTTCACATATTGGTCCTCCATCATGTGAAACCCATTTTTATATGGATCACTTTGAGATATCTCTAGTTACTCCTAGATGATAGAGGGATAATATGACTTCGCTTATTCCACCTCCACCTAGACCATTTGATTATCTACACTCCCATATTTCCTCTACTATTCACCCTAAGAAAATAGTAGATACCATAGTTCAAGTTATCATTAGGCAAAATAGGTTGCTTCCTCAGTGTATAAAAGATAAAAATAACCCTACCATCCCTCCTTATCCTTAACACACTACAAAAACACCTAGAGATCAACAAATAGAATTTGATATTATGGGTAAGCTGAGGAATACACTAGCTAAAATATCTATCTTGGAATTACTTCAAAAAGCATCAATATTCAAAGGCATTTTATTTCAAACACTTATGTTCCTCGTGATACCAAGACATCCTATTTTTCATCTACCATGAATAACATAAAATATTTGGAGGATGTGATTTATTTTTGTAATGAGGATTTACCTTCACAATCAGTCATTGAGAAAAACTTGCCACTTTTTGTTCTATCTCAAATCATCAACACCACTTAAATTAGTTCTCATTGACAATGGTTTAGGACTCAATATATGTAACCTCATATTTTTTCAAACCATGTGGATTTATATATCATCTATTAACTAAAAAATACAAGCACATATGTGGTTTAGATTACATTCTTAGATAGACATTGGGATTAATCACATTAGATATTATAGTGGGACTAAAGACATTATCTAAACACTTTTAAGTCATGACAAATAATTTACATTATAATTTTCTACTCAAGAGACCCTAGATACATGTTGTGGAGGATATTCCTTCCACTCTTCATAGATGTGTTAAAATTTTTTGTCATGGGTACCTATATGCATGTCCTATAATTAATTAGCTATTTAGATATTACAAGCTCACTAAGTCTCCTACATCAAGTGTATCATCTAATAGGAAACCTCACGTTCTCATTAAGTCCCCACCTCATCTGATTCCCATTGAGTAGATAAATACTTATAAGGTGGGGGAGTCTAGTAAGACTATTCATATACCACCTTTAGGGTATCCTACAACATAAACACCTTCACTAATGATAGAGAACCATCTTCTCTGATCAAAGTTACCTTCCCCAATTATAAAGGACAAGTCTATTTGAGCATATTTACCCTCATTAAACATTGAATAATAACCTCTCATAGTACATACATCCTCATCCAAGATATATGATGAGATTCTCATAGTCCATTTACCACTATTTGTTAATCCAGAAGAGGATTACATTCATAATTATGACATAGATTTATAGGACGCTATAGAGGATGATCAACCCCCTATAGACATCAATTATTATTTATGTGGATTAAACATTCCACAAATGGGTTTAAAGGAATACAAAGATAATATAAAGGCAATTATACCTCACCCTACACTAATAACATTGCCTATTTAAGATTATATAGCTATAGGATCCCATAATTAGTAATATATCCATTGATCTATTTAGTAGATATGGTCACATACATGGATATCGATTCAATCATACAAATTTAGGTAGCGAACTAACAAGACATACCACACAAAATATTATAGCTATTAATTGATATAATATTGATTCTATTACCCACCATCTAACATATATCAACTAGTAGCTTATCACCATAGGAAGGGAAGCCATTTTGTCACTTATAGAGACTCACAGGACATGTTATAAACACATGTGCAACACTAAAACATAAGTTAAATAAATTTAAGTGTAATGGCATGATCTATATTATATATCCTCCACCTCCATAGGCATAACCACCACCACCACTAGTGAAATGAGCTACTACATAGATACGAGCACTGCTATAGAGTCATAATCGACATAGATATTAATGACATGATCCATTGAATATACATATATTTTTAATAGATATATATCTTTTAAATCTAGATATAGATGAGGATTATAATCATAAAACTTACACTTTGGGATTTTTACATCATATTGGTTATTAAGAATAGTGAGCTACAACATATTATATAGTGTTAGGACTCCATTGGACATATTACATTACCAGCTACATGTGGCCCTAGGGTGGAAAGTACATTAGTCTTCATTTTAAGCAAAGACACCCATAAATAGTTTACATTTGGTAGTACATGGTTACAAGTGATGGGTGGTATAGTTGATCATTCATAGAGATGTTTGGTATTCAATCATGATGGACACATGGTTTGCATTTTACATGATGATATTTATGAGAACCACATGTATTATATAGATACTCTATAGTCTAATGTGGTTTACCATAGTACAACATGAGAGGTATATTACATAGTTGATTATCACACCATTCATATGTATAGATTATAGAATCATGCCAAGAATAAGACCCTACTAATACATACATATTGGTATGATGATCATGATTATTATGACTTATTTGAGTTTGGCCAAATTTAATATCTGAGATAGGATGATCTTCTACCAGATCCATCATTTGATTATCCACATCCCATGGATGTGATCTTAGGTCTATATAAACATTACACTTTAATTGTATTTCATTTATTTTACATTTAAAGTGTTTAATTTCTCTTTCTTTCTCCTTTTACATAGTTTATTTTCATTTATTTGTACATAGCTTATACTCAAATAACACAAAAATAATATAAGATGTCAAAATACAAAAACATTCAAATATTTTAAAAATATAATTTTTATATTGTTTATATGCATTTCTAAATTTACATTTATACTAATTTCTAGATATTGCATACTTCTAGTTATCTTATTATAATCAATTTTATCATACGTATATGCTTCTCTTGTTCTTGTTGAGTGCTTGTAGATTTTAAATAGGACTCTGGTCCACTACACTAATCTAGACTAGATATTATCTACCCATGGGGGGTATTTACACCAATCTTGGTTTATACATTTGATACATCTTCCCACTTGGGGGCATCTCCTAAATAGTTACTATAACCATGTTTTAATTTTACATACTATAAATTCTAGTTATGCATTGATTTTCCTTGATATTGGTCATTATTACTCATTTCTCATATTTTTTTATGACTATCACTAGTTAGACTCAGTATATATGCATCATATCATTTACATACATTTTTACTACCCATTTATACATGATTTCATTTCTAGTTTTTCCTAGATTATACTTGATTATGTTCCTATACTTCTTCCATCTTTGAGGGTATTTGAATATGCCATTATTATTTAGATTCTATGCCACTTCTATATTTATATGCCTTGGACATGTTCCCATGTCCCTTGTGTGTGCTTTCTTCCTGCTTCTATATGAATAAATTTATACATGTCCTTCTATGTGGCTTTACACCAAATTTTTTGCTTTCATATGTGGACATTTTAAAATGTCCTTATATGTTTTAATTATTATATTTAGTGACATGTTACCATGTCCTTTTTATCCCTTAGCCTACCTTTTACATGCATCATGTGTTTGTGTGTTTTCTTCCTTGTATGATTCTATACCATGACACCTTTATTTTCTTGTTACACACATACACACACCAATTTGTGATTCCATGAGGGACTTCACGTATATACCATTCTTACTTAGGAGTTGTGATGGATATCATGCCCCATCCCCTAGGTAGTTACTCAAATTTTTATAGTATACATTGGTTACATATATCTTGACACCCTTGTAGAATGATATATTACAACATACATCTTACATTACCTACTTATGCTTAAATAAATTGTAATTTGGATGTTACATTTATATATTATATTGGAATAACATGCACATGCTTCAACTAACACATTAAATAGCTGCTTATTTAAAAGGTAGTTTTTATTCTAATTTCACAATTCCCCTCAAAAGAATGGGAATTCATAGGGGTTTATCATAGATATTAGGCTCCTAATTTTATATTCATAGATACATTTTACCACATAGACTTAGTTTCAAACATTAGACTTAGTGTATATAAAAAAATAAAAAAATATTCAAAATTTAATCCATAACATTCAAAATTCAAATGAGGTAGTCATTAGCACCCAGATTGCAACACTCGTATCACATGGTGTTATTGTCCAATACAAGTCTCTGTTGTCTAAAATCCCTAGCTTCAAGATATTCCAAATCATTTAGACTAGTACACTAGGTATAATACATATTTGTGTAGGTACAATAATAATTGTGGTACTTATTTTCATATTTATCTCAAATATATTTATTTCAAATTAGATGTATACAAGTCACTCAAATATAGGTCATCATGAACAATATCATTAATCATACATTTAAATCAGTTACATAGATTTAGAATTACATACATGGCTCAGATTTAATATACTCATATACCAGATTAGGTGCATGTGCATGACCCATAGTTTTCATATACTTAGCTTCAGATAGGTTGAATAGATGAATTGACAAACTGTATGCTTATCTACACTATATACACTTGATTCCACATTCCAAGTTGTCACTAGATTCATGCCTTACTCTATCAATTGTGGTTGGCATTTCCAAGTGGCCTAGAGCCCCCTAATATACCTGAGTGGTCACAGAGCTAAATATATAATTAGATTTACTTAGTTATATAATTTCATCACTTTGTGTCATTTAGTTATAGATGAATATACTATACACATGTGGGTAATGATGGATTCATGACCTAATTCATTTCTTGAGCCACCCACATGAGAGGGATAGACACACATAATCTTATCCAATCTATTCACAAAGATCAAGATCCACCAAGTAAGGGTGGGAAATGATGGATTCAAAATCAAATTGAGTTATTAAGCCACCAATATGGGGATTAAGTAATTCATCAACTCACTTCAAACTATTAAATGATATGATCACTATTCACACTCACACACATAGTTTATCACTATGTTCATGCATTGGTTCACGTATCCAATGAGTTGTATTCATTATTTTACTCTCTCTCTTTTGACTCAGCTTTACTCAATTACTTCATTTCAACATAATATTTTTCTTTTCATCATCTCTTAAGTAAGGATTTATTTTTGCATCTTTCATTATAGGACATTGCTTTAGATCATGTTTAACATACACAAACCTAGATTTACATATTCAAACATAGATACATAGGATTCACTTCTAAGGTAAGTTCAGGCACAATTTATTCCCTTCATACTATTCATTACACTTTGATGAATTATTATCATAAAGGTGGGGGGGGAATGTAATCACCAAAAAGTTGTAATTAGATGCTAAGAGTGTCATTTGAGTTAACCTATCAATAGGCTATCCATAGACCTATTCTTGAGCATTAGACTTAATTTTCTAGTCATTTAGTAGACCAAAGTCATGTAAAACCAATCAAAACATAGTCTTATAACTATCATCTTAGATCCTAATCTAAATTACATAGTAGTATGTAAAGAGGACATTAGTGCCACATTTGGGATGCTATGGCCACATGGCATTAATGTCCCTAACTGGGTGCTACTATCCTTATCCCTAGATCTTCCCAGTAGATACTTTATCAAATGTGTGACAATATTAAACTTAGCCTAATCTCATTTTCTTATTCACACAAGAAAAATAACCTTATGTATTTATCTAATACACCTCTATTCACTAGATGGAAAATAAAGGCAAAAGCTATTCAAACCAAACACAAAGTTGATAAAAATTAAGGTATTTAATCCCTATTCTTCCTTACTATCTACATACTAACATATATAATAGCCTTAATCCAAATTTTCAAAAAATTTAAAGGTCAATCACATTTAAGGCATCTAAGGCCACTCTCATTCTAGCATTCACTTGTATTTACATCAAATACTAGGTGGAAGAACTATATCGACATTGATCTCTCTTTAGAGTATTGGTACGTAGGTAACTCTTTACATAGAGGGGTGTTGAGGATGTCCAATCCATCCTGATAAAATATAAAAAATTATTTCTCATGCCATAATTTCAAGGAGGATTAGGGTTTGCACATTAAATTAGGATTTCTAGTCACAACATAAATATTCAATTTTCATGCATGTAAGAATAGGACATACAAACATAAGGATATGTGCTCCCAAAAAATATGAATAGTCCCATAAAAGGGACATTAATGCAACATTGAGGACACTACACATAGATGGTTGTACTATCCATACTAAGCATTATTTTCTAGTGAGTAGATGAACACTAAAATCCTATTGATGACATAGACAACTACCCAAATCTCAACTGTTAAAACACAGATCATTTGTGATAGTCAATTTTTAGATAATTCTCTATTTATGCCTATTTATTTATATTATTAGAAATTCAAACAAGGTCAAAGTTCATAATAAATAAGTACTTAATTATTTTATATTTATTTAACTAATTTAGGCTTCTCAACCCTTTAATCTAAACATAGGATTTTCATTCTAAAACCCTAAAAGGTTAAATCAGTTGTTTTAGTATTCATATTTTATTTTATTTCATATTTTTAGATCAAAATTTGATTGGGTGATATTTTTTATATTTTATAGAGGTGAAAATGATTATGGAAGTGAATCAATGCTAATTGGCTATCAAATTTGTTGGATAAATTTACTACCATCAACCGAGACAAATTAGATAGCCTAGGATTCAAATGTATCATGGAGATGTGTAGAGTTTCATTGAGAAACTAATAAATCTAGATTTTTCATGGGTTCTGGGAACATATTAAATATTTAAAATGGGTGGTAGATTTAAATACCATGGATATGGCCATCACACTTGATGTTAGTCATTCCATAATGGGGTTTCTAATTAAGGGCACTCTTATGATGTATGACACACCCCTATTAATAAATGAAATTTAGAAGTTCACTTGATGGGTGATATGATAATATGAGTATGATGGGTGTAAGTGCATCATATACTTTTTTTATGTGTGTCAGACATTCTTGATATGTATAAATTCATCATTAAACTTATGACCATACAATTGTTGCATCATAATTTAGATGGATTTGTGACCTTATAAAATATTTATTTATACCAATCTACTTTAGACTAGGATACACTATATGATATGGGAGTTACCATATGGGTGAATGGTGTGCATGATATCTATGATATATTAAGCCTAGGTTAATATATGATGGGTATTTTTATATTATTTTCTTTTTAGATATACAATTTCTTAAAAATGTATAGGCTAGTGGGAGGTCCACACTAGGTTATGTACCACCTACCTCTAATGAGGAGTTGGACACATGATCTCTTGGTTTGATAAATCCCACTAAAGCTAGATTTTAATACCATGTATGGTTAAGATTATATGAATTCCATACTAAGGTATGGTGGATACATGTGAATTGTAGCCATTCATAATATTAATATGGATGAGGATCCAAATTATGGGTCACTACACATGATGGTACTAGCGTCACCCTTATGACCATATATTAAGGTAGTTTGGGTTGGTGTATCTTCTTATTGTCCCACCTCATTAGCTAAGATGATAAATATATCCACATGGGGTATGATGATGATGCATTCTAACCAAGGTGATAATTTTAAGACCACATTATGCCTCAACTAGGGAGATGATGATAATAGTGATGCACAACGAGGGGAGAAAATGAGAAGGTAGTGGATGATCATGATGTATAGATGGTATAAGAGAGGAACCATGATGAGATATATTATTCATCAATGGATTAGTGCATCTATAATGAGATTGGGTCTAATTATTATAGATACATATGTGGGTCGATGCTAGACCCACCTTGAGTCAAAATAGTGGCTCTATCTTAGGAGGTCAAAAAGATGTGGAAACCTTCATGGAGTAGTGCCTTGAGATAGGTAAAAATTAAATATGCATTATGTTTTTTACATCACATTATATTTATAGACTTATATATATATATATATATATATATATATATACATGTTAGGTATTAGTGATAGTTTTACATGAAATTTTTTATATTTATTGAGATATGATTTCAAATTTGGTTGGTGTTTTATTGATACAGTAGTAGATAACACATCACTATATTTTAGAAAATGTGCTACCAAATCATAATACTACTTAGATGGTATATATAGTGATACCTTCAATGAAACCATATACTAATTGGTTTAGACAATTTGATGTTATTGTATGGGACATACCATGGCAAGAGCAGGCTACTACTCCACCAGTAATTCAAATAGGAGGATATGGTGCAAGATGGTAGTAGGTAACTACAAGGAGAGATAATTAATTAAATATATTAAGACCCATAGGTAAATTATTTCCAAAGTACACCAAATAGAGATAAATTTATTTTGATCACATGAAGAGGTGTATGGATTATAATATTAGACCCACACACTAGAGAAGACTCTATAAGCAGTGACAATTTCAAAATATTTAAGGGGTGTGGTGACTCACCCATAACCATGTGGGGATTGAAGGTAGATCATTGAACTAGTTTTGTATATATTTTTATATATTGATGTATAAAATGATGACACACATGTATATATGTTTGTTATCAAATGTGCACGCATGTATGCATGCATAATTTTTGTTATCTACATGGGCTTATACTTATGGTTTGTTATTTAGATCACATAATATGGTTCTAGTATCATTCCATGTGAAAATTTTATTATGTGTTGTAATTTTTATTATTTTATAGAAAATGTGAGTAAATGCATGGTAAAAAAGGATAAAAACTATGGATGAATAATAACATCTTAATTAATTTGATATAAAAATTAGAAAACAAAAGATATATGAAAAGGTGTAAAAAAATGAATGCAAAACATACCCAATGTAATTAATATACAAAATATTAATTCAAAACATTATATATATATATATATATAATTTTGAGAAAAACATTTAATTCAAATCAAAATGTATGATAAAGCTGATCAGATGTGAAAAATAACTCTAAAATGAGATATCCAATGAAAGATAATCAAATAAGAATATGCGAAAAAATGTTTAAAAATTCCATCCAATGTAAGACAAGTAAAAAAATTTAATCCAAAATAGGGGAGAATAAGAAAGGGATCATAAAGTACATCCACTATAAGATATGTAAAATTTGAATCAAACAAGGACATACATCAAAATAATAAATGCCTTAATGAGTGTAAAATAAAAATCAATGCTTATTCTATAGCAATGTGTACGAAGAATGTGACCATCTAAATACATAACTATAATTATAGAGATGGTATGGAAATTAATGGTGATGGTTGGCTGCGAGAAAGTCCCAATTTTATTCCCCAATGTCATACAATGCAATTCACAAATTAAAAATCTAAGAGGCACTATAAATGAATGTGACAAGTAAAATCTTAACCAAATAGATTGAAAATGTGCATGTAAATAAGAGGTTTGTGATCAGATAAAATCAATATCCATTAATGAGATACTATGAAACATAAGATAGAGATATAATGAAATGAAGTTACACATGGTATTGTAAACATACTTAGTAGAGTCAAGACACTCTAATCAATTCAACAAGACTAAGAACTATCAACATTAAGGACCTAAAGTTTCCTACCTAACAAGAATTAACTTGGGTTAACAATTGAAGCATAAATATGATCACATGAAGGCTACATGCATGAAAAATAAATGGATCCTACCTTCCGACAACATGTACCCCACTCCTCAAGACCCCTTATAGATCCATTAGTCCATTATGAATATTAGGTATCTATGTGAGAAAGTAGGTGGTACTAGAATTTTAAAAAATATGTAATTAATGATGTAATGAGACATCATACCCTAATCTACTAGCTTACTTCAGCCCAATGAAACTCAACTCTATCTTGAGGTCAACTATGGGTTTGAACTTTGACTAGAATAACATATCTTTCAAAAATATCACATATTTTGGTGTGATTTGATATTTAATATTTAATTTTACTTTTATCATTTCCTTTTATTATAATTTGGATTTTATCTCTTTTGATTTTTTATATTTTCCTCCTCCATACATAGTTTGAAAAACCAACAATGGGTTTTAAAGATGACTAACATAAGAGATACACCTATCCATTAAAGAGGATAACCTAAATACCAAGATGATAAATACTCCTATATTTTCCCATAGGAAAAATATAAATATCTAAAACAACCCAAGTGTGCCTCAAGTGAAATGAGAGGGAAAGATAGGGATTATGGGATATCCATCAATGTGTAAAATTATG
This sequence comes from Torreya grandis, assembly GCA_037957365.1. Lineage (NCBI taxonomy): Eukaryota > Viridiplantae > Streptophyta > Pinopsida > Cupressales > Taxaceae > Torreya > Torreya grandis. The sequence goes on along the minus strand of JARHVA010000423.1, from coordinate 5,087,233 downwards.
ATACAATAAAGATATGCTAGTATTTAACCATGAGAATAGAGAGTATTACTTCATAAGTGACTAGGAAAAATTGGGGATGTGAAATTATATGGAAATGTAAGTTAAATCATAAAAATGGGAGCCTAAAAAAGGGAAACATTATGAAATATGGTAATCATATCACTATAGAAGCCATACAAACCTACAAAGGTTCAAACACAAACATTGATAAGTGAGATCATCCCAAAAGAGGTGGAATGCCTAAAAAAACCAAAGAATCACAAGGAAACTAAGACCAACTATAAATATGTTATAAGATGTGGAAAATAAACCTATAGGTGATACATAAGATATATAAGGGAAATGAAGGCTGACTTAAATCATCCCAAAAAAGGGGGAAGCCAAAATGTTGAAAAATAAAACTTGAAGGTGCTACCAAAGATCCATACTGTAAACTAAGGCCAACTATAAATCATCCCAAAAGAGGGAAAGATAAAAGTCCTAAAAATAAAACCCAAACATGATACCAAATATCAACAAGGGAAACTAAGGCTAACTGTAAAGTGTGAAAAAAATTGTAAAGTAAGGAATATTGTAAAAAATCATGGTGTGTGTGTGTGTGTAAAGCATCACATACACTAAAGATAATATATGAGATTAAATCATTTAAAATAAATTTGAAGTAATTTGAAATAATAAATTATTTTCTAATAAATGACATGAAATATCTCTACACACATCATTAATAGTATTTATCAAGTCTCAATATAATTGATATATAAATCAAACCATAGCCTCTTCTACCTTTATTGAGAGTCATGAAATGATTGTCTATAGATGAGATCTAAATTAAAATTAGGTGAACTATAAGGAGGAGGATGTAGGGCCTCCTAAAGAGAACAAATTATGTGATGAAAATGAGGTGCTATGTGTAAAAAAATGGGAAACACATATACTAGTATAATAGGTAGTTATAATCATAAAGTATGTTACTCCTTCATCCTAGATGGACCATGTGAATGTTTGTGGGAATAGAATATAATTCCATTTTTTGAAGAGATCAAGAGAATATTTGGTTATGGTTATGTCTAATTTCTTACTTTGTTACTTCTATGCATTTTCATGTCTAATATTTGATTACTTTCTCTCTAAGATAATTTGAATACTCTAGTTATGTTAATGAATTACTAGTTTTTTTTTACTTTTTATTTAACTCACAATAATTCATCCTTTCTATGATTCTATTATCCAACCTTTGTATGAATATGATGCACCATCTTGCACACTAAAGTATAACCTAGATATCCTCATCCTTAGTATGTTTTGATGCTTCAAGAACCTATGCAAACAAAGGTACGATGAGCATGGAAACACTCCTTTTAGAGGAAAGTATTCTAAGATGGTTATTGGGATAGAGAGACATTTATGAATGGTTAGACCAAAGAGTATGTAATTTCATAGAATAAGAATCAAAATGGAATGGTCTTACCATACAATAAATCATTTGAGAACACATATATGGAGAGACTTATGAAATAGTTTGGTACGAGTTGACTAAATTTCTATCTAGTTGGTTAAAATATTTGGAATACCATTATTTTAACCCAAGAATAAAAGAAACAATAATCTAGACTAAATAAAATATATATCAGTTTCAAAAATTAAAAATTGACTACATAAGAGGGATAGATTATTGGGTTATTAATACTATAGATAAATACATAACTAAGTTCATATTATAAGGATACATAGCTTTAGAAGATGAATAGGACTTGTTTGTCAAAGGAATTAGAGGAACTTTTTTTAGTGACTACCTATCCTTGTGAAAATATTAGTTTTGGACAAGGCCATGGTACCCACTCTAACCAATTTAGATTAGTCATTTTGGGCATATAGGGGTGTGTGTGACATGATAGTGAATGATGATTAGATGAGTAGATAAGGATTAAAATAAAATATAGAATGGAGACACAAATAAATAATAATAATAATAATAATAATAATAATAATAATAATAATAATAATAATAATAATAATAATAATAATAATAATAATAATAATAAAAGTTTGGATTTAGAATGTGAGTTATGAGAATATAATAGATAGAATAAATAGAAGAATACCCAAGTAACTATGAGTAAAGGTAAGAGTAGTAGTAAACTAGGTGATGAACAAGTAAAAAGATGTGATGAGGGGGATGAAAGAGATTAAGAACAAAGGATGAATAAATAATATAAAAAACTCCAATGGATAGAAAGAAGTCATGTTTGAAGAAGGAAATAATAGTGTATAAGTAAAGTAGTTAGATGAAAGATGTAGTGCACAACTACAAGAATGGGTATTATCAAAAGTAAGACATGAAGAATTAGGAAAAGAAATAAAACATAGTGAAAAATTAATCATAGGGTGAAGTTTATAAGAAGAATAATAAGTCATAGGAATGAATCATTCACTAGAAGATCACACACCCCTATATCCCAATTTCTTATATTCTAGTATAAGTTTTCAACTAGGTAGATAGGAAGACAATAGTTGAGAAGGTCCATTTTTAGATCAAGTGCATAATTATGGTGATAAAATTGAAACAAAATCAATTTGAAAATATTTAAAGGCCATAAGGGTTTTTCAAACCAAGCAAAGGAAATAAGGAAACATAGAAAAATAGAGTGCACAAGTTGATTCTCCTAGTGCATAGATAAATCATCATAGTACACAAGCATGATCACATAGAACACAACCTTATCTTATAACATTTATGTAATAGATCCCCTCAATACCAATTTACACAATGGTTCATGTAGGAGGATCTATAAATATAGTAATATATCATGGGTATATAGACCCTGAACAATAATTATTAACCTATGAAATGAGATGGAAATCTAGCAGCATCACTAATGAAGCTATAAAAAAGTTTGAGTTAGTAGGGGAACTATGTGGAAGAGAACTTGAGTGCACATACAAAAGATAAATTTAGTAAGAAAGTCTAAAATAGGTTAAGGAATGCCTTGTCATAGAGTTAAAGATAAATAAATGTACAAGTAATACTATTTAAGACTTGAAGGAGATAAGGTAGAAGTCAAGAGAATCAATCTGTGACTTTGATCACAAACTTTTTGATGTTATGAATAAGGTGTAATTTGCCTTAACATATTAATATAAAGTTGTGTGGTTTGTAGAAGGACTATGTTCTAAAATCATATTTGATATTGTGTAGACTCAATATGCCACTTAATTAGATGTTAGAGTTATCACCTTGCAAGTAGAGAAAATTTAAGACTTTAGGGAAGATCCTATCATAAATTCTAAGATTGAAAATACACTACAAGATTTTATAAAGAGAATGGAGTAATATTATGAGGCAAATAAACCTAATTTAAATCTATGGTCTATGGAGTGTGGAAAACAAAGACATCATAGGAATTATGTCCTAAAAAAGAGATAGATTTTTGTGAAATATGTTGAGTAGTAGGGCACACAAAAATGTAGTGCCATCTCTTATAATAGTATGTCAAGAACTCATAGAATTTGTATTATAATTTCTATAAGTTGCACAATCATGATGAAAATAACTACAAGGATTTACAAGAGCTCAAAAAAGACATCACTAAAAATTTATTCATCATCATTGGGCATCAAGTGTCCTTGGTGAAATAGATGATTCTAGGCCCAAAGGTCAATAAAGGTTGTGTGACATTAAAAGGTCCACAATGGACTCCTAGTTCACCATAGTACCAACCTCATGTTTTGGATGATTAGACACCACCATATCCATAATACCAGTATGCATCAGCCTAGAGCTTAGCAATGGTGTAACAATAAATGAGTTAGAATCCATCAATTGTACAACAACAATTCAAAATTGGATATAATACCCAATAGTATCAACATTAGAACATAGTGCAATAATAAGGAAGTTATAGAGGAGGTTATCAATCCAATAGAGTAGGATCTAGGGTTGGATATGGAAGATGTTACCAAGGTGATAAATGAAATAATTATCAATGACCTCCTTTACAATGTTATCTATGTGGAGAGTATAATCATGTGTAATGCAATTTCCCTTTGAATCCTCAAAGATAGTCTTACTGTGTATACTATAGAATATATGACCATCATGAGACATAATATTGTCCTATCTTGGAAAAGCAAAGAAAGGATAAGGCCATCAAGAATGTGAATATAGTGAATGCATAATCTAAGGAGGATGCCTTCCTAAATGATATTACATGACATCAACATGTAGAAAGAGATTTTCCTTCTTTTGGAATGCCTCTAGATCAAAGCTATCTAAAAATCAAAATAGGAAAAATACCCAAACCCAACTATAGAAAAAGGGCTCACGTATAAATCTATGAATATGTTGAAAAAGATGTGTGTCCATATCATATGCATTATGCATCAAGATAGATATATCAATACTTTTAAGCACACCACATAATTAAGACATCTCTTAAAATATCACAAACTCACTACATAATATACTAGAGTATATGTAGTGAGGTCAATAAAAGATATATAATATTATTTTGTAAATCAACAAAAATAATCCATAGGATGTAGATGCATGAATCAAAACTGAGGTTGCAGGATATGAAATTCTAAATATTGTCTGTGATTTTGGTAGGACAATAAATATGATTCCTAAGTTTACATGGGAGGCTATTGAATGATTGGTTCTAATTTACAACTCAATAACTCTAAGATTAGATGACTATAGACAAGTTGGGCCCATTTGCATATTATAAGGCTTTAATATCAAAGTCACGTAACTAACCCTGTGAGGTGACTTTAAAGTATCAATATGAAGATAGCAAAAACACATTATCTTATTCTAATTGGAAAGAAATGGGCATATGATGGTTAGATGACTATTAATACTATGTAAAATCAACTAGAGGAACATTAAGGAGATAAAGTTTTCATCATTCCTTTAAATAGGCTACATAAAACTTAAATCATTCTGGTTGAAGCAGATTTTGCATATGTCATGAAAGAAACTAGTTGGATGAAGGTAGACTCTATAGAGAACCCAAAATCATTATGCATAACCAAGTGAAAATTATTATATGAGCATACTAAACCTTAGATACAATATTTAATCACTCAATAGTTAAATACATCTGAATAATGGAGGCCCAAAGCAATAGTTACTCAACTGTTAGTAACCCAATTTATCATAGAAGATTGTGCATCCATGTCTACTAAATCCCTTACTCATTAAAAATTTTACTTTATCTATCAATAGGATGATCATACGTAGGATTATATATATCTAACCATATAAGGCACATTTACTTGCAAAATAGATTTAGCTATTAGTGGAAACTCAGACACATATCTACTCAACTAATCTTGAGGTGATCATGAACTCTAACCTATGAGAATGGTCTTTACACATGAGAGACAACTTCCTAGGTATTATGAGACTGAGGATATTAATCAGTTCATTCTGTTCTTAAGAGTTCATGTACCTACCATTAGCTAATGGGTTAATTATTTAAATTATGATTTGAAAGGAGTTATTGTGACATGGTGGGTAATTCATAAAAATGATCAACTTGAGTGGGATGATGCATGAAATCTCATGATTATCATGTTTTAATTGCTATAGGTCATTAGAAGCAATTGTCCTTTCTTCGAAGAAGATGAGTGTCTTAAAATTTATATTCATAAATGTGTTAAAATTTAAACTAAATAACATGTGGCCCCAAAGTATTGGGTTCATATTTTCCATTACACACTTGATCCTTAACCATCAACATGGTAGATGCATCAAAATCATAGTAGAGAGACAAATAATTGGGTATAGGTGAAAATTTATTTCATACAAAGATTTTTTTTTTAAAATGAGAACCCTCTAGTTCACAATGCACTATTGAAAATCAAACATTTCCTACACCATGGGTGTGCAGAATATGTAATCACCATGATAAAATCCATTACAAAGAAGAATGTAGCTTTTGATCTAAATACAACCTTATAAAGATATGAAACTACCAAGAAAGAAGAAAAATCTCTTACATAGCCATTCCATGGAATAAAAGATGAAAAAATGACATTGAAGATTTGAATTCTGATGGTGATATTGATTTATTTGAACTTGAATGGCCAGTAGAATCAATAAAGGACCATGGTGCAGAACCTACTGAAGAAGAGAAGCCATTTTGCATACACATACTAGAATAGGAAGGGAAATGAATGATACAAGAATGTGTAGATGAGGAAAATCATAATATTTACCAATAGCCCATTAAAAATCATGTAGCAAACATCAAAACTAAGAAGGTTCCAAAATTATCACATATACGTGAGTATTAGATATAAGATGAAGTTTATGAAGCTATGCAACTACTACTATACTATCAAGATGTATTTCCCACTAAATATTTAGAGGTCTGAGGAGTTTATCCATCTATACGTGAAATGCATATCAAACTCAAAGAGTGTACATGACCCACAAAGAAAATGACCATACAAGCTAAATCCAAACTTGAATTTGAAATTGAAGGCTGAACTTGATATAATGCAAGATATAGGGTAGATTGGGTTAGTCCTATGGTAGTGCATCCTAAGAAAATAAGAGAGATTAGAGTATATGCATATGTGAATGATCCATTTATAATTCCCTTCATAGATGTAGTTTTGGAATCTATTAGTACATGAAGTCTACTCTTTCATGGATGGTTTTAGTGGCTATCATCAAATACCCATTGCAAAAGAAGACAAAGCCAAAATAACTTTTTCCATGAAATGGGGATCATTTATGTAAAAATTAATGCCTTTTGGCCTTATGAATGCACCTATAGTTTTTTCCCATGTAGTGGTGACTGTGTTCAAAGATTTCATTCATGAATTTCTATAAGTCTATATCGATGATTGGGAAATATTTTCTTTGTTTAAATAAAATTTATCTAAACTAACCCTCATGTTAAAACACTATCAAGCTCTATACATTAATATAAAAAAAATTAAAAATGATTATTCTTTACACTTTTTGGTGTCTTATTAGGTTGCATAGTATGAATCAAAGGCATTTTTTTAGACTAGGCCAAAATTGTAGGCATTCCAACTATGCCTCCACCAGTTAGATCCATGGAAGTGTGATATTTTCTTGGTCATATAGGGTAATATCACAATTTTATAAAAGGATATGAAGTCATTTCATCTCCATTAGAATATTTACTATGCAAAAGTGTGAAGTTTGTCTAAACTTCTAAGTGTCAAGAAACCTTCATAGAGATAATGTAGAGATTGGTCACTACACCTATCCTTGTTTTTCTAGATCGGAGAAAGCCCTTTAATATGCATGTTTATGCTTTCAATATCATAGCTAGTGTTTTACTTGCATAGCCAAGAGATGGTGGACTCAACCATCCCATTCATTTTTAAAGTCAAAATTTGTCTAACATAGAAAATAAATACATGACAACCTACAGAGAAGCACTCACTATAGTGTTCACACTACATAAATTTTGGCATTATCTTCTTGTAATAGCATTCAAAGTTTTCATAGATCATTAATCTCTATGCTACCTTGTCAATAATCCAATTTTGGGAGGATGCATATCTAGGTGGTTGATGTTATTTTAATAATTCCAATTTTGTATTAACATAAATCTAGGGAAAGAAACTATGGGTCTGGATCATCTTAGCCACATTCCCAATGGTAAATAACCAAAATAAGTATAGGAAGATTCCCGTGATGCTCATCTATTTCACGTTTCTATGATACCTAAATTTTTTGAAGTAATCAACCACTTATTTTAACAAGGAGTATTATATACATATAAGAATGAAATAATAATAATTTTATCACTAGATATTTTCCTTACACCATCATCAATGCGATTTTGTATCATTTGGGGAAAGATGAAGTACTGTGCAGGGCAGTCCTAGAACATGAATGACTATATATTTTACAAGAAATATAGGAATGGATTGTAGGATGAAATTTTATAAGAGAATATACTACCATGAAGTTGTTATAGAGTGGGTGATGGTGGCTCAATGTTTTTTATGATGTAAATAGAGTAACATAGCATTATGATGTATGCTAATGCATGGGTAAACCAATATAGAAAGATGAAATTCCTTTGCAACCTATGTTATTTGAACAACCTTTTGAATAATGAGGCATTGACTTTGTCAGACCCATCAATCCAATGAGTAAACATAGTAAAGGAATATTATCACTATGACTAATTACTTTACCAAATGGGTTGACATTGATGTGACACACAACTATTGTGCAAAGGATGCAAAAATGTTTCTCTATGAGAGAATTATTACAAGGTTTAGATTCCCCATCAAGCTCATTAGAAATTGAGGGATGCACTTCCTAAATAATACCATCAAGGATATTATTTAGGAAGTCATGATTTCTCATCAAAAAATCATTGTGTACCATCCACAAGCTAGTATCCAAGCTGAATCATCCAATAAAGTGCTGGGAAAAATGTTGACAAAGATTTGTGATGTCAAGAGAGATGATTGGGAAGATCATATTCCTGTGATTCTATGGAAATATTATATGCATAATGAGAGATTTACATGTTTTAATCCATTCCAATTGGTCTATGGTTTCATATTAGTTATGCTAATGGAATATTTGGTACCCAATCTACACATTGCAATGGTCATGAGACTAGGAGATCATGAGCCTCTCACTAACAGACTTCTTGAACTAAATAGGATGGACGAGTATAGATGCAAAGCATTTTATATGTAGGAATCTTGTAATAATATCCAAAAACCATGGCATGATAGGAAGCTAAACCATAAGGAATTTCATAAAGATAAACCACTATTATTATATGATAGTCATTTTAGAGCATTTCTAGGATAATTATAGATTCGATGGAAAGGGACTTATGTTATACATGAAATATCATAGTAAGGAGCCATGGTTTTGAGAGATTTGTAGGGAACCATTTTTATATGGTGGGTAAATGGTTGTAGGATTAATCCCTACCACCAATAGCCTTAATTAATCTCATTATTCTAAGTGAGTGGGTGTTGAGTAGCACCAAATAGATTACAATTTCTCATTTCTACATGTTTTTGTGTCTATTTTTTTAACTGTGTGTGTGTTTGTAGATGATCTCTTTGCTACCATTTAATAAAAAATATACCAAGCACATCATGTACCAACTATGTATAGGATAATTCACATGAACCATCATGGATGTCCACAGGAGTGAATGAAAGTAATTACATCCAAGAAAGGGACAAAAAAGTCACATCAACAAGATATTCATCGTTTAATGGTCATCCACCATAAGTTAATGCCACATATAAGGTTATATCAACTTAATCTTCAACAAATTGTAAGCCCATCGACATCATCCACTCATACTCTCATATGGAAAACAAAGATCCTAATGGTGTATCTTCACACATGTGATAATGACTATCTTAATTTCTAGATTGGATAAGATTTACCGCATCAATAATTGAATTCATGTCATATAGATAGCTTAGCATGGTATTTACATATACACCAATATGTAAAAAATATATAAAGGCTAATCTCATGAACCAAGTTAGCATTTCATTCTTTCATATATTTTCATGACCTAGAAATTCAAAGAGATGAGCTAGTTTTATTGCATAGAGAGCCAATAACATTGAAAAGTTGTCACTTTGATAAACATGGGTACTTCATGACTCATCAGGGGAATGATTGATGCATAAAAAGAGGTAATTGGTGTTGATATGGATCTTAGGTAGGAAAAATTTAATGATCCATATCCCTTTGAATTCCTTCAAGTAGAAGAATAGAAGATATATTATCCATAACCTATTGATGTTGCATAACCACTCACTCTCATAGTCCCCCATTGATTCCATAATATAGATGTCAAGCACCTATTTTGAATACCTAATTTTGGTGACCTAGGGGAAATTGTACAAGTTCTTATTATTTTATATAATTATGGCAACATCTATCTTAGCCTGGACATCACCATTATTATCAACATAGAAGCCATGGTCCGAGTTTTGGGTATGCCTATGTGAGGAGACTCCCTTTCTCTATATAATACAAGAATGTTACCTATTCTCTAGGAGGTTAGATATTTATATGTTAGTGGATCAAGAGGGATGAAAATTGAATAAATCCATAATGAACTAATGTGCATCCTCATGGAATGCATCACATGAAGGTTCTAGTAGATGACCAAGTTTGTAAAACAAATTCCAAAAAGAGTCATAGACATCGCCCATTGCATGATCCACCAAAATGATAAATTTAACTAGTTAGAGTATTTTCATTTAAAAACTAATCATAAATATTGAAAAGTGCCACACATCAACCAAGTAGACATTCTAGTATCAATTCCTCATGTTTTTCCTCTACGTCACATAATGGAAGTCATTGGAAGGTGAGGTTCACCCCAGCACAGATTATTGGCTAGTACAACTATTATGACATTAATGTGTACCCTTAGAGAGGGTTATTGAGTTTTTCTACCATTAAGTCAAAATATTGGGACAACCCTATGCTATGGGTAGCCAAGGTTGGGGATAACCTCTAGATCATATTATCATACTCTTTTAGGCTCACCTAAACTAATGCTAAGCTAATACTTCATGGGGAAAGGTTTAGAAAGGGGATCTGGGATCCTAAGAATGTTAACTAGGTGATAAAACAAAATAGAAAGGGAAAATCTCATAATTTTAAACCCAAACTAGATCAATAGAATACAATATTATCTCACACAACCTTAAGACCAAGCTACTTATATAAGTATTTCATAGAATAGGTTCAAAGTATAACACTAATCTAGACCTATAAACAACATTGAAAACTCCCTAAATAAGGTCAGAAAGGAATACAATGGATGAGTAAGATTCTCCTTCACATAATATCATCATACACAACTCACCAACATAGACTCAAGGTAGGAGAAAGGTAAAGAAAGTACTTATTTCATCAAGAGGTAGTTCTTACAAATGCTTGACAGGGTTGATCCTAATCAAGAGAAGAATACTTTATAGTATCTCAAAAATTATCCCTATCTCTTAAGAAGATAAAAATTATAAATTTGAGAACCTTTAAAAATGAGTCAATAATGGGATAATATAGGATAAGGAGATAAGAGAGAAGAGGGAGTATATTTTGAGAATAATTAATGTGATACCAAATTTCAAAGGAATGTTCCACCATGCTTTAGTCTAATTAGAATGTAATCCATCATGAACAATAAAATATTTGTTTTTCCTAATAGCTTATAATAAATACACTATAATACAAGAGTTTTGCCAAATATGGTGAGTTAAGATCTTGTTTATGAAAGGGACTCTTAGGAACTCTAAAAAACTATTTAATGCTCAAGCTATTTCTCCAACCACTAGATATTTATCTTTGATCTTTTATGCATCTTTTCACTTGGTTTCTACATAAAGACAAAACCCTCACATCTATGAACCTAATTGATCCTTGATTATATCTTCTTTAGGTGGATTTTTATTAGATCATATCTCAAGATGCCTCTTTATTGGTTGCACATATCTGCTCCTATGTTGAAACATGGACCTAGATTAACTATAGATGAAAACTAATCTAAGATTATTGGATTTTTAATAGTCCATATATATGGCACTTTTATTGATGTCTGGTCCCTTTTAAAACAATTTTCCACCCTTTTTCCCTATATTAGGTCTAAAATACCTATTTTACCTCTATGGAGCTTTGTTGATAATGATTGGTCCTTATTGTTTATCCTAGTTCAACTTGGGTCAAACTTGATCTTGATTCCATGTATTTTCAACCAAGTTAGGTTCATTCATTTTTTTTACTTATGTCAAATTGATTTATTAACCTTAGTCAAAAATGTCCTATCATGGTCCTTTGTTCATTGGTTGTTGGTAAATTGACTCAAGCCCCATTGACCTTGAACCTTGCTCACATCGTCAAATCTCCTTTGATAGGTTGAAAAAATGCCATTAAATATTTTTCCTAGGCTAACATGTTGTTGATACTTGGAACTTGCACATTTTGCCCTTAGACCTGATCATTAGTCTATCTGCTCTTACACTTACATCACTTGGTGGCCTCTAAGCTCATTACCCTTTTGCCCTGTTGGTGTACTGTTGGATCAAGATGTATGATCGAGCGAGGACTATTAGATATATTGTGACCCATTGTTTGAACCAAAATGGTTAACTTATGATCTTAAAATTTACATCCACATTCCCATCAAATGATGTTCACATAACCATCATTGACATTCACATGACCATCAAATTTAATCTCCAATAGATTTCTCTTTATTATATTTTAAATTTGGCATATGCATAGTCATCAAATATGTTCATGAGCCCATCAAATAATGGTCACAAGGATGTCAATTTTAAGCTTAAGTGATCTTTTTAAAAATAAATGGGTATTTTTTGGAGCCTAAATTTAAAATTAGCATGGATGTTTCACCTTACAATTCCATCTTTCCATGCTTATAACTTGAGCTAGAAAGCTCACATGAGCATGAAAATTTCTATGGATAATCTTGGCATATAGAACTAAAATTGAAAAGATAAAAATTATGCAAGTTTACTAGTCCATTTTCTCCTATGTGATGTCTATGTACATATCATGGTTGAAAATGGCTAAGTATGGAAACTTAGTGAGTTCTATTTAAGGAGCCAATTTTGAACATGAATAACTTTCATCATGCTTAGATGAATGGCCTAAAACTTAGCATGTAAAAAATAGGAACTAATATAAGAAAACCCATATAACCATTTTATCCTAATACTACCACACATGTGAGATATAGCATTATCAAACTACTTACTCAGCTCAATTTAAACTCCTTTGTAAAATGGCTAAGTATGGAAAGTTAGTAAATTTAATATGAGATGCCAACTTTGAGTCTTCATATATTCTATTACACTTATTCATATGACCTAAAAATTGGTTCATGTGTTCTTAGGACTACGTTGAATAGCCCCATATGACCAATTCTTCTTGACTCATCCACACATGGCAATGATGGCATCAAAAATTTATCTACTCAGAATTTATACCACTAGACCTAAAATGTTTAGATGAACATAATGAAGGACCAAATAAATATCATGCACTTCCATACTCATTACAAACACTCTTGACATTACTAAGGGTCTTTAAAACCTATCTATCTTCTCATCCATTATCAACCTAATCCATATGGGTATAAGCTTGGTATGTGTGCCAAATTTGGCCAACATCAATAATACCCCAACCTCATATGGACACCAGAACATAGAGACCTAATACATGAGGGAAACTCAAAGCATGGTGGTAGGAGTGTTTGGATATAATTTATACACATCCTTGTGTGCCTCTGGATGTAATGAAATATTTTTAGCAACATATAGTTGTCACCTTACTACCAAAAGGTGTATTCATACACATTCATAAGTTTTCAAGGTCTTCCTTTGTACATCTTCCATTATTTTTCATAATGGACATATCATAGGTATAATTTATCAAATATAAATATTTCATAGCCATACATGCAAATCCACTTCAATTCATACCACTTGGCATAATTATCCCTGTAGTGTATAACTAGAAGAAGCAACCATTTTGTAACCACATAAGGGAAAGCACAAGATTTCCACTATGTATCAATTTTTATCTCCTCAATTGAAGCATAAAACATGTAACATGATGACTTAATTATATGATCCCAAGGTGCCCCAGATTACAATATCATATGACCTTCCATAGATGGACATAGATTAGTAAGAAATCTACAAGGTAATAATTATAGACATGACTAGAGATTTCTATGATAGAGAGAAAGAGAAGGAATTTTTATTTTGGAAGGATGTGTGAATGATCTAAGTGTTTAAATAGGTTCATCTAAATTTATGGGTTGACCTACCAGCATGACATACATCTATTATCATTGACACTATACAAGAAGAAGTAGAATAGCTATAGTGAAGGATTGACCTTTTCTAGCCTCAACCTTCTACTACCTTCATAACTAAGGATGTCTTTTCACCTCTTCCAAAAATCCCATTAGAGTCACTTGTGCATATACCCCAAACAATGTGTGAGGCTAGGGTCTTACTGATACTTGAATAACACATATTCATATGACCAACCATCATATAGGAAACACAACCTACCCTAACCTCTAGTTTAACACACCTAAATGTAGATTAGTCACACTAGGGTGAAAGAAAGCATAGGTTTCCATCATTGTGGTTTATCCAAGTGACTCACCACTATCACCAAAAAGCTAAGAGGTAAAAAATATCACACTTGAGTAACCCATAATAAAAGAACAATAGGCTTTAAAGTAAGAAGTAGCTCATGTAATAAAATGACAAGTCAAAAAGTAGGAAAAGAAGAAATAAAAGGAGTAGGTATAAGAACAATAAGTAAGTCAACATGCTAAATAAGTTGAGGCTACACAAAAGGCCAAGGATGTAGAGTTTGACTAATATAAATCCATATATGTGGTTAATAAGGTCTAGGAAGATGTTGATGTAGATAGGCAATCATAGGAGGTACAAGTGCATAACAAAAAAGAATTTGAGCTTGCTACCAAAGATAAGGTAGAAGAAGAATAAAAATAGAAACATGATGTAGCAACATAATAACAACATGCCATAAAATAAGACATGTGTGCACTTAAATATTTTGAGTAAGATGTGAAAAATAATAAGGAAGAAGAAGATTAATCCCTATGATAATAATAATCACATCCAAAAGCACAAGAACAAACATAAACACAAATACAATTACAAGAATAATCATAGGAAAAAGCATAGGCATAGGCTATACATTAATAATCCAAGGTTAAAACCCTAGTAGAATAAAATAAATAAGAAGAATAAGGTGAACAAAAGTTACAGGCAAAGGAGAAACAAGCCAAATAGTAAGTTACATACAAATAATTGAATAAAAGAGTGCAAGAGGATGAAGTCAAAATAAATTAGGATGAAGACACTATGTAATAACTTAGGATATCAATAGATTTGATATCATAGTAGAAATAGGCACCTGAGTAGCCACAAGCAGAAGTAGAGGAGCCAAAACTATAAGAACATCTAGTTGTAGCTATAACAAATCCTCATCTCCTAGAATTTCCATTGGGAAGAGTTTATCTTTGGGATGTCCCAATTTTTAGTTCTTAGTACACCACTTTTTCTCTCCTACTTGAAACAATACCACATATAAACCTTTCAGAGATTATGAGTACATTGGAAGCACTCCCCCTCAATTAAGAAGCATCACTTGATGTCTCTAGTCTCTCATTGAAGAAACAACTTGAGGGCACAACATCATTTCAAAAGTTAATTATTCATAAGGTTTCCTCTTTAAATATGGAGGTGGATCAATCCAAGGTAGTGAATGTCAGGTTGAAGGCTCACCTTCATGAAGATGACAAGCTCATCCAAGATGTCTATCTAGATTTGTTCACTTGATCAATCAAGGAATGAGTTATGTCTAATCAATGCAAACTCAAGACTTTAGTCTCTGAGTTGACTAAGGACTAGTGCATAGCCTAAAAACTCTGTGTAGTGAGCACATTGGGCCATGATTTGAATACTAAGGCCAAAATGATCATCATTTTACTGGAGGAGTACTAGGGCATGCTAAATATTGTTACCCTATAAGTATACTAGATTATTCATAAGTTGCTAGACTAGAAGTAGCAACTAGATAATTTTCTAGCTAGTTATAGTGCATACTTTGCCATAGCCACCACAACAAAGACAACTATGGGCAGCCACACTACCTATATAGATAATAACAATAGAGAAATTTAGGTCTTGTTCAATGCTAGGGATAATGTATATGATAACATCCTCAACTGGTAGAGTCAACTTCTATGTATTTCTTTCATTGGTCTCCAAGCCCAATGTCATGTAGATAAACTAGTGTAACTAAGTGGTGAGATCTAGACTAGGGTCACTAACACCAAGGAAACCATGATCATCACTAATGACATAGATCTCAATGAAATCATTGGATATCATGCACTATTACACACCCTACTAAACATGATCTAGGAAGTCATGCTTGACTATCATGCTTACAAGGTTGACCTATCTCCCTTTTATAGTGAGGTTACCCAGATTCTCAAGACACTTATGTAAAAAACATCATCAAAGCTCCAATAGATCATTGCTCAGCACTTGGCTACATAGTCTAAAGCTAAGGACTCTTTTGGCTAGTAATCATCTACATCCATACCACCTCCATCAAGTTAAGTACTTCATAGAGTACCAATTTTTTTAAAATTTTATATAATCATTTTGTATTAGGGATAACTTAGTAAGATAAGTGGGGATAGGATGGTTTAAAACCAATAAAGTGTAGCCATTTGATTAAGCCACCTTATTAAAATCCCAAAAGGGTGGTATGTTAGTATGATACTTAGTTGAAAACTTGAAAGGGTGGCTAAATAGTGTGCAAGAGGTGAAAACTAAAAACATCATTGTTGATATTCAACTACCCCCTATTCCTAGAATGTGGACCCTCCTATTTTAATTTTTCAAGATGCCTAAGTGTCAAGTTTGATAAGTCATTTGGTTGCATAGAAATTTTGATTTAATACTTATTGATAATTTCTAGTTCAATATTCATCTTGCATTATAAATTAGCATTGAGAAGTATTTGGATTATTACAATCTCATTTGAGTTTCTCCAAGTTTCAATGAATTATTAACCATGAATTGATTCAAATGTGTAGACAAGCTTCACCAAAAAATTTCAATTTGGTTCAAAAATTGGCGTGAACACTTTAAAGTTTCATGGGACTTTCATTTAACTACACTTATATTTTTTTAAACCATTCACTTGTGTAGTTTCACTTTAAACTTATTATAATTTGCTTATGACAGGTGCTTAAACATCTTCAGAGTCTAACTTAGTTCCTTGTATGACTTTGTAAGATGTCAATTTAAAGGTAATAGTTCATGATTCCTCATAGGATGTCAAGTTATAAATATGATTCTAAAAGGAAAATTCACTCCATATCATTCCACTTGTCTCCATGATGCTAGTCTAAGACATAAATATTTAATATCAAAACTTTAACCATTTCCATTGGCTATAGGAAAGGTGCTCTATAAATGACAATTGGAGAAAATCTACTAGTTCCAAAATATACCATGTGGTATGGTCTTGAGATCTCACAAATGAACTAACCATTAGAATTCAAATATATGGGTTACATGTCAAAATCCTAGATCCTATGAGTAATCCCATTTAAATCTATGTAACTATGTGTACCATTACATCCAATAGTTCATAAGGTGATGTTGTGTGTACCAAGCACAACCCAAGCAACCTTTTAAAGTGATGCATGTCTCCTTCATACTCATCCAAAACTGACACATGTCGATACTAAATCACATCTAATCTAAAGTTGATGAGACCCTTTTTAGAGTGATGTGTGTTCCCACCAGACCTATATGATGATAAAAAATTTATGCACATAAATCCTCACTTAAAGGTCAATTAGATTGCCTTTGAGATTGGCATGTGGCTCCTTTTGAGTAACATATTTAACACATAATTGTTGATAGTGATCAAGAGCAATCAAAAGGTGATGCATGTCGAAGTAAGATTTTTATGGCCATGAGAGAGACACCCATCCAAGCAAGGTCCTAATTACTTATGAGAGTGACAAATGGAAATCCTATAGCCAACCAAATTATAGGGCCCTACCTTAGAGCTTCTCATGAATAAAAAGATGCCACATGGCATTGAGTAAATGATTTATCACATAGATCCATATCTTGAGAGCTCGAGACCAATCAAAAAGTGATATGCACCCAAATCTGAGATGATTATGTAGATTTGTCACATTTGGGCCCTATTAGTGACTAGTTAAAGCTAATATGGCATACCACATGTCAAGAGGTAGCAATCATTAGCCTCAAATCCAAAATTAATGATGAATCAAAGGAAAATTAGTGTTAAGATTTGAATACAAAGGTAATGAGCTCACCATTAATGATGCATGACCTAAGATTGCCACTAACATTGCATTAATCAAGGTGATATTCAAAAGGCTACTAGACTCAACTTTTTCTACCCATATTTGCATTTGAAGCTTTAAGTATTTTCCCTCTTTAATATTTGCATTCTAAGCCAAAAAATCTTGAACCCTTCATGAATTATACCTGGACCACCATTATTGGAGATAAAAAGTTACAAGAAAATACAAGATAAAGTCAATTTTTACCTGAGACACTACAAAAATGACTTGAGTAGGACCTTCCACATTTATAAAGGGCATTACCTATGGAAGTGATGATTTCTTATTTTAGTTTGGCAATTCAATCATTTTTAGGGATATAGAGTGTATTCATGAAGCCATAGATTTATGAGACAAAAACTATAACTATTTTTATTACAATATTGAGGGAGTTGAGGATCCTGATGATCTATAAACTATGCCCCAAATTATCCAACTTACCTTAGACATCTTGAAAATTAAAGATACTAGCCTCCACAAAGCCACAAAAAAACTAGAGGTCATGCCTTGGATTGACATGGTCTATGGTATATTTGGTAATTCAAGATGCAAAGATGGATTTATTAAATCCATGATCCATGGGATCCCAATTGCTTTTATCACTGGGTCTAATTTTGAGAAATATTATGACCTACCCTTACCTCAATTATACTATAATCAAATCATCATCAAGGGCTAGTTGAAGTGTACAAACCATAAACTATCATAGCCTCATGGGTGATGAATCCAAATAAGGTAGTCATCATGGATGACCAGGGGAATATACCCATCCAATAATTTAAAAAGGGGGTCAAGATTGGCTTCACCTTGATGAAAAAACTATTTGGTAATGCCCATATCAAATATATGGACATAAAGGCCATCTCACTATTGCAAATAATTTTAGAGGATAATATGATCACCTCACTTGGGGATATCATTAGCAATAATTTGGACATAGCCATGAAAGACACATGAAGGAATGAATCTCCATTTTATATGATAAGATACCTATTTGATGCTATTTATGTAACTACACAATTATGGAAAAAGACATGGACTCTTAGGTGAGATGAAGTGGTACCCCAGACGTACTCTATAATGCATATTCACCACTTTCAGCACCATATCATGATAATTTTCAAGGATGTTTATCCTCCTATTTATAGATCAATTATATAATTCCCTATGTAGAGGATCCCATCAAAGTTTAGAAAAGTGATAAGGAGTATCAGTAGCTACTAGCTCTACCCTAATTGCTCAGTCATTTAGATATAAAGAGTCATGGTATCCCCCATTAGGCTACCAAGGTTCATACCTATGAAGTTGGTAGAAGAGGAGATAGCCTATCAAATGGTCCATGGATTTGATGGCCTCTTCAAAATGAATAAGAAGACTCCCCCACATAAGAATCCTTACCAACTAGGAAGAGATAATATGAAACAATGGCAATATGTGATAGTATAAATAAGGCATAGATATTCCTATCTCTTACCCAAGTATGACTATAGGATGTGGGACCCCAATCAAGTCATCTCTACACACATCAACAAGTTTAAAAGGGATGTATATTTAGAGTATAAACATCAAGATGAGGTACATGACTAGATGTAACATGATGTACTAAATTATGAGGAAGTCTTGAGAAATTTTGTGAGAAATAACATACCACTTTAAATGAGACTTCACTAGGAGAGGAGGAAATAAGATATTGTAAGACCTCAGCCACCACTAGCTCATATAATCTTGTTTAATGTTGACTATGAGGAGAAGGAATAAGAGAAATAAGATGACACTCCTCTAATAAGGAACATACCCTACAATCCCCCATTTTAGGCTACTCTAAGTGGGAAATATGCACCTCCAATATCAGAGAAAGGAAATCTAAGTGGATATCTTGGCTCATAACAAGTACCTATAATTTATTCTACATATATTGAGGAAGCTACCTTAGAGGACTTGGACCAATCACATCTAGATATTACTAAAATTTCATTATAAGAATTACAAGTATTATCTAGGAGGATAGTTGAAAAAGTCTATGCAAGAAGGAAGTCCCCTAGAGTTGGGATAAGTGTAGCAACATTCTCTTTAGCAACCTCCCAAATTCCCTCTGTAATTTTCATACTTCTACATTCCTCTCCATCCATTAGCACATTTACAACTACCCCTACTACTATTTCCCATTCAAGGCCCATGTTCACATCAAACACCACTACATCCTTTGGAGAAACCATTCCACCATTCATATCCCATTATAATACAAAATTTTAACCTCCACCAATCTCTCATGTCATTATTACTAGCCAAGCTAAAGGTTCTACTCATGCCCAATCAACTACATCTAGTGCAACCCTCTCCCTTGGCTCTATTTCATCCATACAGCCATTGAGGCCCATTCCACCATCATTAACCTAGCATAAGTCATCTTGACTCATCCTAGAAACAAAAATGATCAAGCCCAAAAAATTTCCCTTATTCATCTTGGACATGGCCTTGGCTTAGCCTCAACCAAGACATTGTTTGATCCATTAGGATAATTAGACCCTACTGAATTGTATATCCCTACTTTAGCCTTAGCTTATTCTTCCTCCTAAACACTCCCATTACATAAACATCATACTCATCAATCCACACCAAATTGGGTGATAGATATGATACAAATAATAAGGTAGGGGAGAATTCAGTTGGGCTTCTTGACACCTCAAATTGGGATGAGATTCAATTCATCCACTGGGATAATGAATAGAGTAGTAAGGAGATAGGTGGAACCACCATAGTCAAGTTCATCTATGATATATTAAATTAAAGATCCTCTCTTCACACTAAGAAGATGAAGGATGCCCTTGTATAAGTTCAAGAGTATGAGGAGGATCCTATATCCTCAGTGTAGGCACAAGCTGAATCAACTATTGCCATTATGTAGGGAATGTAATAAGAAATAAAGAGGCCAAGGGAAAAAATATTCCCTAGTCTGAAAAAAGGCACATTGATTTAAAAAATCAATGTTATGATTAATTTATTCAACCTATATAAGGTCATTAATAATAGATAATTAAATGGAATCCAATATGCCAAGGTGGTCAAAAATCTTAACCAAAGTCTTGTCCACTATGACACCAAGTTATAAAACTTGAAAATATTATCAAGGAGTAACAAGTTTCCCAACTTGAAGGTGTTACCTCTAGAAGACATAGTGATTGCATAGAATATCCTCATGAATAGGAGGATAATATTGAAGACCAAGTTTGATTATCTCAAGGAATCTAACACATCCTTTGAGAAAATTGAGTTTAAAATTTCTCACTTACTGAAGGATGTCATGATCACCAAAGTGACTAAACTTGATGGCTCCTTCATGAATGAGAAAGAATTCAAAGTATAGATGAAGGTATTTGATGTAAATTTTTAATAAGATTTGGCTAGTGCCAAAATATCTACAAATTTAATTGACATTTTAGCATTTTATAATTAGAGACTATATAATGCCAATGCAATTGAGGAGGAATTAAGGTCCATACTCACAAAGCATGATAGGCTAATCCACAACATATTAGATTTTTGCAGGCCCATGATCCTATATTTTTCCCAAATAGACAAATATTATCAAGCATGTGTTGTAGTATGCACCCAAGAGGAAAAAAAGAAGAATTAGAAGTAAAAAAAACAAGTTGGCCAAAAACAATCTCCAAACCCTTAGGAATATTTTGTAATCTTTTTATATTTTCAAATGTAGAATATTCTATTCTAATGTGGTAGTTTAAGCCACTTGGATATATTTGGGCCTATTCATTTATTTTTGGAATTTTGAGCCTATAAATAGTGGTTTCATGTTCATTTGTAATCAAAAATCACTTGTTTCAAAATTTAATACAAAGATCCATAGAATTTGAGAGTCTATCTATTACATTCTTTTGTGTGGCTTTATGACTTCTAAATTATCATGCCTTAGATGTTTGATAGTTTAATTTTCTAAAATATAATTTGGTAATCACATTTCATATATGTATTTGTTAGTTTGAGATTAATGCTAGGCAAACCATTTTGGTAGTATACTTGCTCTATTTTCCCTCATTAGTAACTAAATGTGTGGTGTAACTTATTGCAAGTGAGTTATATTTGTGCAATGTATGTTGTTATATATATGAATTTTAGTTCCTCATAAGCTCCAACTACATTTATTCATCTTTGAGAATTAAATTAGGGCCAGTAGATATTTTTTTCTTATGATATGCCTTAGAAATTAGAAGAATTGGTGTTTTGGTCATCTTAAGCACAACTTCTTCTGTCCTACCATGTTCTCTCTTGGATCTACCCATGAATCACCTTAGATTAGATCATGTTGTATATATACATTTTTTATTTTTATTTTAGTCATTAATCAAAAAACATTAACATAATTCACAAAGATTAGTTGAAAATTGTATCATTGCATAACATCTGTTGTCCCTATAATAGGGTCTTCTTGCAGACTTTGAAGTGGTGATCACATCTATATTATTTATTCTATTCCTAGTAATATTTGACAAAAACATCATGCCCCAAGTTATTATAGTACTTTAAATTTATTTTTTACTTTCCCTTTTATTCCCTAGTGACACACGAAGCACTAAAAGTGCATCAATAGACTAGGAAAAGCTGGCACTAGAAGGAGGGCCTTGTGTAATTATTTTTATGCGTCTTTATTGAAATTTTATTGTACTTCACTATATACATGTATAATCATTTAAAATTACATGAATAATGTTAAATAATAGTAAGTATTTACATTTTTTAAACTAATATTTTCATTCTTTGAAAGATTTCATCAAAGAATGTGAATTTGGTAAAATATTCTAGATCTTTGCTTAAACTCGTGCAAATATAGGTGGAATACCCTATTATTAATACATATTAGAGGTTATTTTGATCATATTTTGTAAAATTTGGTATAAATCTGCTAAAGAATCTAGATGTCTATAAAAATATCATTCTCTAAGACATTGCTTATGTTAAGTCTAGACATTTGATATCCTAATTGTTTTAATTTGCTTGGATTTAAGTGAATCTTTGCATATCTTTGTACTAAGTATTCTAACACTTCTAGATCATCAAATAAGGCATATAAAAACTTTGATATATTAGTATAACACTGATATTTATAGGTTTTAATGCAAATTTGACCCATACTTACATAGGTTTTAAGAAATTTGAAGTTTCTAAACTTAGATCTTTAAAGATCAAGGCAAAGATACTTGATCTAGTATTTATTGTGATAAATAAGTTGATCTTTGTGATATTTAAAAATTATATAGGCTATATTTTTAGTTATTTTTCTCTTAGCACCTGTTTCACATATTGGAGTTACCTAGGATTTGAATTAGGTCCTGATCTAATCCTAGAATCACTTTAACATCTTTAAAGACCCACAGGAAAGTGAAATAAAAAAGTAGATGTAGAAAGTCTAGGAATCAACCCAATTCTTCATCAAACCAAAATTTTCAACCCCTTGTGCCAATCATGGCATGTGTTTTTTGTTCACCCATTAACATCCCTAGAGTTATACATGATTTTCCTAGGAATCTAGAGAAATATCTACCTCTCTTTACCCCCACTATTAGGGTGATGGTTGAAGAACATATCAAGTCCTTTAAAGAGTCTTTGAGTTTGATTAACATCATTCATGAGGATGTGGATTATTTAATTTTTCCTTTCATGTTTAAAGATGCCACATATGATTGGTTCCTTAAGTTACCCAAAAATTCCATCATGGGATGGAATCAATTTAATGACACCTTTATCGCCTAGTTTGGTAGGGTAGTTAGCCCATGAATCATGTACTAACAATTTACCACCTTGAAGAGTAACCTAAAGGAACTAGTAAGGATATTTAATGCTATATTTGAAAATATGTATACCCTAACATCCAAACCATATAAGCCTATAGATGAATTAATTTGGAGATATACAAGAATAGTTTGGATCCTGTGATAGTTGTTTATCTAAGGAGAGTTGTGGGTATTAATATGTTGCATTTAGCCTATGTTGAGGTTATACATATAGATGAACATACTCACCAATAGGTATAACCTAAATTTTTCATCCAAAACTTTTATCCAACCATGCCTACTATAAATAACATCCCCAATGTAAATCAAAACCAACCTACTTTAAACTAATTACTAGTGCTTAGCCAATTACTTCACAGTCATGTTGTACCTAACTAGTGGATTGGATTATTTAACCAAGTGATTTTTGAGGCACATCCCCAAAATATTCAAATAATAGTGCCTATAAAAAACACCATTATCTAATTTACCATTCAAAACAAGAGCCTATAACCTCCCAAGGGAGAGTTAGACTCAATCTAAAGAATTGTCCAAAAATTTGCCGACAATTTATTGGATCTTAATAAGTAGATGGGAAACAATACTGAGAGACCCAATATAAATTATAATTTTAAAAGGCATAATAGACCTTTAAATATGCCTAAAAATAATAGTGAGTTTCATTTGAGTAAATTTTCAAAAATCAACATTTGTGAGATGGCCTTACCTAGTTGGTGTTGAGTGCATAATACTACTAGCCATGGAGAAATAGATTTTGTTGAGTTATACCACATATTTTAATCCATATAAAGATAAATGAATATATTAAATATGGAACCAATGATCAAATCAATGCTAAAAATTTTAATAACTCTAGTGATGCCCCTAGAGTACCCAAATCAGTCCTCATGGTTGAGACTTATGACTTCCCATCCAAGATGAGAATGAACTTGAGGATAATATCAAAGAGGTACATGAATTCCAAAATTTATAGTGAAGCAACTACACCTTAAGAATCAAAGGTTATAATCCACCTTTAACAACTTCCACTTTACCCAATAATCTAGACATGCCTCCTAATAGCAGGATAGACAACAACCCTCCACAGCCCAAAAGTAAGGAGAGTCAACCAATAATAAAAACCTATTGCATAATACCAAAAGGTGGATATAATATAATGGAAGACATGAATAAAATAAAAGTTAATTTAACATTGCATGAGCTCACATAGATCATCAAACAACATGATTTATTGTTAAAATCCATGAATGAAAAGCTTAGCTCTAGTAAGGATAAACAAGCTCATACCAATATGGTGATGTACAATAGTAATCATGGTTCCATCATTCCTTTTAACTATTAGATTTTTTTGTTAGAATATCCATAATTGCTTACTTTATTTTGGTGCCTTGGCTAATATTATGGCTTTAGGAATATATGAAAAGTTGGGGTTGAACCCAGTCAAATCTGAAAAGGTGGTAGTGTAGTTAGATAAGTCAAGGGTAAAGATGATAGGTGAATTGTTGAATAACCACATATAGCTAGCTAAAGAGCCTAAAATACAATAGTTCATTGACATACCTAAATCTTATAGGATATTACTTAGACATGACTAGACTAACTCTTTAAATGGATACATGTCCATAAATTGTTCTCACATGTGTCTACCTTGTCAAGGGATCCCCAATCAGATCAAGATTGATCATGAACCTAAGATGAAATATATGATTGTAGAAAAAAATTCCAAGCATGATAAGGTAAACTACTAGTCCTCTTGTTTGGGTGTCTATACTCTGGAGGTTACTAACATTGTTATAGGTGATGATGTGAAGGATGGAAACAAAGGCCCATAGACATTGTAATTTAATGGTGCATGATCCAAAAAAGGCTTAGGTATTGGAATTATCATAATAAATCCCAAAATAAAGAGCATATTTCTTATTATATATGAAAATTATCTTACACTAATACTTAGAAGAATATGAAGCTCTCATTTTAGGACTTCAATTTGTGATTAAACATAAGGTTAAAGAGTTTTTGGTTTATGGTAATTCTAAACTAGTTTTTAATCAAATTAGAATTAGGTATCAGTGTAAAATTTATTTTTTAAGAAAAATAAATTTATATCATGGTATTTAATTGATTAATTTGATTCATTAAATATTGTGTCACTACCAAGGGAATAAAACTAGTCGATAGATATTATGTCTTTAGAAACAACTAACTTGGTACTACCTAAAGCCATGAACCTATGGAAATTCACTATAGATATAATTTAATTCACCTCCATACCAGAAAACATCAATCACTTCCAATTATTTGATGATGACTAGAATCTTATCAACATCCTATGCAATACAAGCATATTTGAGTCTCATATCATGGATGAGAAAGATGAGAATTCTGGGGAAGGTGAAAAAAATAATAAAGATGGAGTTATCCAGCTTAAGGAGAATTATATTCCCAATGACATGATCTCCTTTGATCGAATTTTTAACCTAGACAAGTAAGGAACTAAATATAGGTAGCCCAAATTAAATGGGAAGAACTATAAGTAAATTAACTTGGGAGATCCTACAAGTGAACAAAATGTCAACATTAATCTTGTTTATACCAATGAATAATTGAAGAAGGTAGATACACTCTTGACCAATTTTAAGGATGTTATTGAATGGTAATATTATGGCCTCAATATCTTTTACATTAATGTGATTACTCACACTATTACATTAAAGGAAGCCTACAAACCTTTTAGGTAGAGACAAAGACAAGTAAATCTAGTGTTAGAACCACTAATTTACAAAGAAGTAAAGAATTTAATTGATGCAAGGATAATATTAGATATAAGTCACTCAATGTGGGTAGAAAAGTTTAGGAGAAAAATGGAGAGATTAGACTTTGTGTTGGTTTTCAGAACCTAAATAGATATTTTGAGAAAGATAATTATCATTTGCCATCTTTAGATGAATTCATATAGTTAGTAAGTGGCTCTAGAATGATTTCATTCTTAAATGGATTCTTCTAAGGATATAACTAGGTCTTTATGAACAAAAATGATAAAATGAAGACTACCATCACACCTAAGTGGGGAGTGTTCACTTATAATGGGATGTCATTCAAGCTCATCAATGTAGGAGAAACTTTCTAGTGAGAAATGGACCACCCTTTTTATGGATTAATTGGTAAGTGCATTATCATTTACATGGATGATCTAAATATGTTTTATAATAATTGGGGAGATTATATGATGCATTTAGAGAAATTTTTGGAAAGGTGTAGAAGGTATGGCATCTCCTTAAACCCTAATAAAAGTATCTTTTATGTGACTAAAGGTATGTTGCTAGGACACATGATCACTAAATAAGGCATGATCATATATACTGATAGGATAAATGTAATTTAAAAAGTATAAGTTCTAAATATAAAAAAAGAGTAAAAGTCCTTTGGCAAAATCAATTATGTGAGAAATTTTATTTCTAGTTTTTCATAAATAGTGAGGCCACTCAATACCATGCTAAATGAGGATGCAAAGATAAAATGAACTCCTAAATAAAATAAATAATTCTATGACATCAAGGATGTTATCATTTAATCCCCTATCTTGATAAGTCTTAATTTTAGTAAATATTTCTATTTATACTCTTTTGTTTTTTATTATACTATTGTCATTGTCTTAACATAGAAGGAAGATGATAAAGAGCACCCCATAGCCTTTATGAGCACTAAATTGAAGAATTCAAAGTTGAATTATCCTATCCTAGAAAATAAATATTATGCACTTGTAAATAATTTAGATAAATCTAGACACAACATCTTAAGAAATAAGACCTATGCCATTGTGTCTGATCTAGCTCTTAAACTAATGTTAGGATATAATGAGCTTGGGGAAATAAGAGGAAAGTGGATGAAAAATATTCAATAATATGACTTAAAAATTAAATATAATAAGTTAGTAAGGGAGTAAGGTCCTATCCAACTCATTAAAAACATTGATCCTCATATTGATGTTTTGTAGGTAGAGGTGAATCAAGCACCTAATGGAGACTAGTACAAAGACATCATTTATTACTTACTGCATGGAGCATACCCTCCACACTTGAAAAGAGAAAAAAAGAGAGCCCTTAGGTTGAGATAATCTCACTTTATGATCAAAATAGGAGTCCTCTATAGAAATAATTATGAAGGAATAATGAGGTGTGTTTCCAAAAATGAAGCCATCAAAATCATGGATAGTTTCCATAATAAGATAAGAAGTGGTCACCCTTTAGGGCACACCATTGCAAATAATATATTAAAGGATATCTATTATTGGCTAACCATCTTCAAAGATTCACATGTCCATGTTTAAACTTGCCACAAATTTCAATTATTAGATCAAAGAGAAGTAAAGGCAACCATGACTTTGTAACTAGTTATTAAGGCAAGGCCATTCACATAATGTGGCCTCAACTTTGTGGGGGTTATCAACCCAAACTCCTCAATAGGACAAAAGTTTCTACTCATAGCCATAGAATATTTCATAAGGTGTATTAAAGTGGTATCCACCAAGAATAGTAGAATAATAGACATAATCAAGTTTTTGGAAGAGGACATTATTAGTTAGTTTGGGATACCCTTGTCCCTAGTGTGTGATAATGGTCCAACCTTTACATCAGTTGAATTCATTGAATGGGCCTATGATAACTAGATAATAATCAAATCTAAATCAAATTACTACCCTTAGGGTAATGGATCTACAAAATCAACCAGCAAGAACTTGATGAATGCTATCAATAATTCCATGAAAAGGAATCTAAGAGAATGGTAGTCCTTTCTAAAATTTGTGCTATGGGCAGATAAGACCAGATACAAGTAGGCACTCAAAGCATCCCCATTCTTGCAATTTTATGGGTAGTAACCTATATTTCCCATTATGTTGAATTTAACCACATATGAATTCATGGTCAAATACATGGAGGAGGATGAAAGAGTATAGTCCAAGATCTTAAGCATCATTTAAATGGAAGATGTTAGAGATGAATCATTGTAAAACTTTAACAAGCATCAAGATGTTATGAAAAGATGGTTCAAAAAGTGAGCCAAAGTTAAAGCATTTTGAATCTTATATTTAATCCTACTATGGTATAAGGCCCATAATAAAAAATGATAACATGACAAGTTTGCTTGTCTCTATATTAGACCGTATCAAGTAGCGTAGATGCTTAGAGAAAATACATTTAGGCTCAAAGATCTGTAAGGAAATGGCATAGCCCTTCTTGATATTGGGCAATACATGAAGCATTACTTCTTTGTTATTGTTTCCTAAATTCCACAAGGAGAGTAAGACTTGTTTATATTTAGAATAGGTAAGATTATAATAGGTTTCCTTTTATATTTTTCTTTACTATTGTTTTCTTTCTTACTTCCTTGCTTTTTTTATTCTAATTTGTCCTTTCCTTCTTTTTATTTTTTTTTATTTTTTTGTGTTGTAGTGTAGCAATAAGTCATATGGACAATAATTATTTTGGCTTAGTTTGTATTAATATGATCTTAAACATGAAGAAGGAATTATTGATTATTAACATTGGATGTCTAGATCTTATAAGCCTTTAAAATTACTTTAATTTATAAAAAAATGGGTGTGATTGATTAGATATTGGTATTATTATGAAGATTTTAAGTTATTTTGATAATATAATATAGTTTAGATGATTGATCATTTTTTGCACAAGAGTTTAAACCTATGTAGACCATCATACTATCACCTACATTCACTAAATAAATTTCTTAGGTAGAACTCATTATCTGAGAGTGAATGACATTCAGTTATGCCCTAACATAATCCTCACACTTGGCTAATTCTAGTTCCTAACCATTCTAGATTATGAATGCAATTATTTAAAAAAATGATACACCAATAAAGTGAAATCATAAACTACTTCATATTTCATGAATGGTGATTTAGGTAATCTCTACCAAGGCTATGGATGCCTGATTGGAAGTAAATTAAGGCCTAGAATGGATCCAAATATATCTTTATCAGGGCTATAGATGCCTGACTAGTAACAAAATAATGCCCAAGCCATCCTTAACTCAACAAATAATTAGTATCACTAAATCTAAAGAATGTTTAAGTTATTTCATGATTTACATATTGAAACATGAAATTTAACAGTCTTGAATCCAATGGAAATGGTCAATAAACTTAAAATCACACACATAGTATTTTGTCTACAAGATTCAAAATCCATTTCTAGCTTTATGATCTCTCATTAGTTCTAAAAAGTAGTTTTGATGTAACTAAAAATCTTAGTAAGACAAATAATTTTTTATTCATCTTTAAATAGGAGATCTAGATTCTAACATTTTTTAATGTTTCCACATAGAGGTTACCATTATTGATACTCAATTACCCCATATTACCAGAATGGGAATCCTCTTATTTGAATTTTTCAAGATGCTTAAGTGTCAAGTTTGATAAGTCATTTGGTTATGTAGAAATTCTAATTTAATACTTCTTAAAAAATCTTAGTTAAAAATTCATCTTGCATTATAAATTAAAATTTATAAATATTTGGAGTATTGCAAGTTGATTTGAGTTTCTCTAAGTTTCAATGAATTATTAACCATCAATTAATTCAAACATGGAGACAAGCTTCACCAAGAACATTTAGTTTGGTTCCCAAAATGGCATGAACACCTTAAAGTTTTGTGGGACTTTGAACTGAATATACTTATATTTTGTTTAAATCATTTAATTATGTAGTTTCACTTTAAAATTCTTATAATTTTCTTGTTATAGGTTCTTGAACGTCTTTAGAGTCTAACTTAGTTCCTCTTATGACTTCATAGGATGTCAATTTAAAGGTAGCAGTTTGTAATGCCTCATGGGATGTCAAATTATAGATAGGATTATAAAAGGAACACTCACTTCATATCATACCACTTATCACAATGACACTAATACTAGAAATAAATATTTTCTATCAAAAACTTAACCCATGCCATTGGTTGAAGGAAAGGTGTTCCACACATGACACTTGGAGAAAATATACCAATTCTAAAGGATACCACATGGCATGATCCAAAAATATCATGAATGAAATAACCATTGGAATTTAAATCCATGGGATATGTGTCAAAATCCTAGATCCTATGAGTAATCCCCTTTAAATATTAGTAGCCATACATCTCATTACATCTACTAGTTCAAAAGGTGCTGATGCATGTCTTGAGCACAACCAAAGAATTATTTCAAAGTGATGTGTGTCTTTTTCATACTTATCTATGATTGACACATTTTGACACCATTTTACATCTGATCCAAAGCTCACGAGACCCTTACAAGAGTGATGTGTCCCTATTAGGCTCATGTAATGATGACACTTGTCATGCTTATTGATCCTCATCTAGAAGTCAGTCAAATTGCCTCTAAGAATGACACCTAGCTCCTTTTGAGCCACACATTTATTACATAATCATTGATACCTTATGAGATTAATCAAAGGGCAATGCATGTCCAAAAATTATTATGATGGCCTATGAGAGAGACATCTATCTAAGCAAGGTCTTGATTGATTTCAAGAGAAACTCATGAAACTCTTATAGCTAACCAAATTAGATGGACCCACCCTAGAGTTTTACATAAATCAAAAGATTCCACATGGCACTAAGTAAAGGAGTTATCACATAGAGTCATATCTTGAGATATAGAGACTAATCAAAAGTGTCACCTATCTAAATCTGAGTTGAATAAGTAGCTTAGTTACATTTAATCCCTATTAGTGCCTATTCAAAGCTAATGTGGCGTGCCACATGTGAAGAGGTGGAAATGTTTAGCCTTAAAGCCAAAATTGATGGTGAATCAAAGGAAAATCAATGTTAATAGTTGAATACAAAGGTGATGAGATTGATATTAATGCTACATGAATTAGGATTACCATCAATGCTGCATTAATCAAGGCAATCTTTAAAAGGTTACTTGACTTGGATTTTACTACCCATATTTGCATTCAAAGCCCCAAGTATTTACCCTCTTTAATCTCTACATTCCAATCCAAACAAGCTCTAACCCTTCATGAATTTTTCCTTAACCACCAATGTTGAAGCTACAAAGTTGTACGAAACTAAAAGAGAAAGTGAATTACTACCTAGGACACTTTAAAAAGGACTCAAGAAGGACCCTCCACCTTCAGTAAGGGCATTTCCTATAAAAGTGATAATTTATTATTTTAGTTTTATAATTCAATCATTTTTAAGGATACAAAGTTTATTCATGAAACCATATATTTAGGAGACAATAACTATAGAAGTGTCTATCACAACATTAAGGGATTTGAGGATCCTGATGATACAAAAATATACCCCATGTTATCTATCTTGCCTCAAATATCATAGCAATGCAATATGTTGGATTCTAAAAAGCTAAAAAAACCATAGGTCATGCCTTATGATAATATTGTCTAGGTCATCTTTGGAAATGTGAGGTTTGAAGATGGATATCTAAATCCATGAACCAAGGACTCCCAATTTCCTTTATCACTAGGCCTAGTTTTGAGAAATACAATGACCTACCCCTACCTCAGCTAGACTAGAACTAAAGTGTCACTGAAGGATGGAACAAAGTGAAAAAAATAGAAACTATCTTGGGCTCATGGGTTATGAATCCAACTATGATATTCATCATGGATGACTAGGTGAATATACCCATTTACCAATTTAGAAATGGGGCCAAGATTGGCTTCACCTTGTTAAATAGAATATTTGATAATGCCCATATCAAATACATGGACATAAGGGCCATCCCACTATTGTGAATAATTCTATAGGATAATATGATCCCCTTACATGGGGATATAATTATCAATAATCTAGTCACAACCATGGAAGTCACATATTAGAACAGAGCTCCATTTTATATGATAAGCTACCTATTAGATGCTATTTGTGCAACTACATAATTAAGAAAAAATACATGGACTCTTG
Source organism: Torreya grandis (assembly GCA_037957365.1). Lineage (NCBI taxonomy): Eukaryota > Viridiplantae > Streptophyta > Pinopsida > Cupressales > Taxaceae > Torreya > Torreya grandis. The sequence goes on along the minus strand of JARHVA010000423.1, from coordinate 5,054,511 downwards.
TGTGATATGAAGTGGTTTTCTAGACCTAATCCATAATGCATATTCACCACTACTAACACCATATAAATATAATGATCGATGATTTTAATCCTCCTATTTATAGATCAATAACAAAATACCCTATGCAAAGAATCCCATCAGAGGTTAAACAAGTGTTGAGGAGTATTGTCAACTACTTTCTCTACCCTAATTGCTCAGTTTTTATATAAAAGGAGTCATAATATCCTCCCTTAGGCAGCCAAGTTACATACTTATGAAGATGGTGTTGACCATTTCTTGCCCAATAGGCCAAAAAATTGGTCCCCCCTTTTTTCATGTTATTCTAAGCCAATACTTTTGATTTTGCACAACTCTATAGGTTTTCTACAAACTCTATAAGTTTTTTACAAACTCTATAGGTCCATTTCTACAAACTATGTAGATATTTCATTTCTATGGACTCAACAATGAAGTTTCTATGGACTCTATAGGTCCATTTCTACAGACTCTACAGGTTTTCAATAGACTTCATAGGGACTTCTATGAACTCTGTAGGTGTAGTCTTTCAATAGGTGAAGAACCAGTTCAAAGAGTGCAAGGTTTCACAAAGCTTCTTCAAACTCTTGTCTAAATAAATTCATAAGGAAAGAGAGCTAAAATGGTTTAAAGACACTTTTTCTTAAGGTTGGAAGAGTGGTTCAATGACATGATCTTTCAAAGAGTTAGCATCCTTGAACTGTTGAACCCTTAAATCGGTTCAATGCTTTGGTTCATCAGCCTAGTTCAAAGGCTTGGTTAGCTTTAGTTGGTTCAATGCTTCAATTCACTTAGTCGGTTCATCAAATGTTTCAATGGAGTTTGGTTCAATCAAAGGGTTTAAAGCTTGGTTCAACAGTTGGTTCAATGCTTGGTTCAATGGTTGGTTCAAAGGAGTGGTTCAATGCAAAAGTTCAAGAGATCCTCTAAAGGACAAGTGCCCTTGCAAAGGGCACTTGGTTGAAAAAAGCACCCTTCGAAAGGGTTGATTTAAAGAAATTTGTAAAGGTAAGTTCTTTCAAAATTTTGTTTAAGGCAGTCAAAAGGCAAAGGCATAATTCCTTCAAACTTTTTGTTTGAAGGAATTCCTTCAGACAAAAGGTCTGAAGGAATTTGGAAAATCTGTAAACAAAACTCCTATAAAGACCAAGGCAAGAAAATAATTTCTTCAAAATTTTTATCTAAAGGAATTCCTTCAGACAAAAAGTCTGAAGAAATTTGGAAAGCAAAGTAGAAGAGGCATTTGTTGCAGACTTTTGTTTGCAGGAAAATTTTCCACACAAAAAGTCTGCAGGGAAAAATCCTGAAGGAGCAACTAGCCCAAAGCAAGAAACCTACTCGAAGGGTATGTACCCTTATAGAGGGCTCTCACTGAGGAAAAGGACTTTTCTCAAGAAGATGAAGGGTCACTTCCCCTTCGGGAAGGATCGATAAAAGAAGTCTGTAGAAAAGGCTAAAATAAGAAAGCTGAAGAAAGTCCAAGGGGTGATGGGCCCAAGGATGTCAAAGTCAAGCATGGTGAACTAGCTATTGGTTTTAAAGTAATGATAGGTGCACATATGTCAATTTTAAGATGGTGAAATAGTTGTTTTATTTTTAAATTGCTTGAGTGCCAACCAAAAAAGAGCCCAAAGAACGTAGTGACCCACCAGGAGATATCCCCCAAGGGCACAAGGAGTTAGAAAGAGACAAAACTAGGATGAGACAAGGCATGGAAAAGACAAGATAGTCTAAGTGGTGAGAGGAGGTGTCAACTCAAGGATTTATTCTTGTAGTTGTAATAACACTTGCTAGGTGGTCACCAAATGATGCAAATAGTAAGCAGCATGGCTTGTTTTCTCTAGTTTGCATTTATAAGTAGACAAGCCACGTAAATGTATTGAAGGGAGTAGTTTATTTATAGAAAAGAGGCATGAATTGTGCTTTCATATTAATGTTGAAATGCCAAAGTAAAGGTAGGATCCGACAATCAAATGACTTCCTCTTCCCAAGGCTCAAAGCGCACATGGGCCAGCTTGCAAAAAGAGCACCAAAGTCTTTTCCAAATAGTGATAAGTTCCCTTATATTTTCTATATATTGTATATTTTCTCATTTTAAGATCAATCTCTCAGCCTTAAGGCAAAACTCTACCCAAAAATCTCTCAGGCTTGTAAGGCAGAACTCTGCCATATTTTACCTTGAATCAGGACTTGGCATTTTTACCTCCATCTAGACTTGTACTCAAGCACATGTCTATGTTTTCTTTTTTTGGTAAGTCATTTCCTTTTATGCTTCTCATATATTTATTCCATCATGTCTAGCGCATTGTGAAGTTTTTTTCTACAGGTCTGCCAGAAGTGTCTACAATAGGAATATAGGCACATGTGAATAGGCTACCAAAGTGTGTCTTAGAACACCTTTTGATAGTTCCTTCCTCCTTGTATCTCTATAGACCCTTGACTCATTGATATAGAAGAGTTTCCCACATCATATGAAGTGTATGGGTGCTCCTTCTTGGTGAAAAGTGTATGTTTGGGCCTGAGTGGATCAAACGTTTCTAGTGTATCACCCTTTTATTTTTAGGTTTAGGTTATGTTTCAGCATCTCTCTCCCTTTTCAACCCCCTCTTTTTAAATTTATTTGTTAGCAGTAGGAGAAACTAGGGCCTAAAAAATACATTAGAGGGAGCTAGCCCTTATTTAGAGACTCTCCCCTCCAGCTTCACTAGTCCCATAGGTGAGAGGGGAGTTTCCATATTGACATGTGGAAGGGTGGGAGCTAGGCATCTTACCCTGAGTGAAATCCACTACGTCAACAGATAGTATAAAAAGAGATAGCCTACCAAATGGTTTTTGGTGTTGATGGCCTTTTCAAGAGGAAGAAGAAGACTCCCCCACATAAGGATCCTTACTAGTTGGGAAGAGACAAGATGAAGCAATGACAAGATGTGATAGTAGCAGAAAGGTGTAGAGATTCCTATCTATTTCCCAAGGATGACTATAGGATGTGGGACCCTAATCAAGTCATCTATACACACCTTGCCAAGTTTAAAAGGAATGTATCTTTAGATTATAATAATCAATATGAGTTACATGACTAGATGTACCTCAATACACTAAATGATGAGTAGGTCTTGAGGAATTCTATGAAATAGAACATACCACTCAAAATGAGACTTTACCAAGAGAGGAAGAAAGAAGATATTACAAGACCTAATCCCCCACCAACTCATGGAAGCTTGTTTAATGATGACTATGAGGATAAGGAAGATGAGGAAGAAGATGACACTCCTCTAATAAGGAACATACCCTATAGGTTCCCACTTTAAGATAATACAAGTGGGAAAGATTAATCTCAGAGCAAGGAGAGATAAGTGACCAACTTGGCCCATCACAAGCACCTATAATATCTTTTACATTTATTAAATAAGATACCCAAGAGGACTTAGACTAATTAGATCCAAATGTTACTAAGATTTCATTAGAAGAACTAGAAGCATTATCTAGGAGGATAGTTTTAAAAGTCTATGTAATAAAGAAGTCCCCTAGAGTTGGGATAAGTGGAGCATCATCCTCTTCAGTAGCCTCCTAAATTCCCTTTATAAGTAATGTAAATCTACCTTCATCTCCATTTTTTAGCACATTTACAACTACCCCTATTGTTGCTACCCATGCCAAACCCATCTTCACATCTACCACCACTACTTACTTAGGAAGAACCATTCCACCATTCATATCCTATGCCACCTCAAAATGTCCACCTTTACCAAGCTCTCATAACTTCAATACTAGGCAATCTAAAGGATCTATTCTTACCCAAGAAGCTACTTCTAGTGCATCCCTCACCCTTGGATTTATTACATCCACAAATCCATTAAGACCCATTCCATCATCATTCACTTGGAATAAGTCACCTTGCCTCACCCTAGTAGTAAAAATGATTAGGCCCCAAACATTTCCCTCATTCATCTTGCACATGGGCCTGACCAAGACATTGTTTGATCCATTAGAATAATTTAACCCTACTCAACTATATATCCCTGCTTTATCCTTAGCTTCCTCTTCCTCCCAAACACTCCCATTGAAACCACATATTACTCATCAATCCACTCCAAATTGGGTGAGAGGTATTATATAAATAATAAGTCAGGAGAGAACTTATGTGGCCTCTTCAACACCTCAGATTGGGATGAGATTCAATGCATCCACTATGATAATGAATAGAGTTTTAAGGAGACAAGTAGAACAAATATAGTTAGGTTTGCTTGTGATATATAAAATTGAAGAACCTCTCTTCATTATGAATAAGAATAGGAAGGATTCCTTTAGAGAAGTGTAAGGGTAAGAGGAAGATCCTATATCTTTAGTGCAGACATAGGTTGAATCAACTATTACCATTATGTAGGGAATGTAGTCAGAAATGAAGAGGCTAAAAGAACAAACATTACTTATTGTTCTAGAAGGCACATTAATTTCAATAATCAATGTTGTGATTAATTTATTCAACCTTTACAAGGTCATGAATAAGATACAAGCATATGGAATCTAATAGGCCAAGGTAGTCACAAAGATCAACCAAAGTCTTATCCACTATGACACCAAGTTAGCAAACATGTAAATATTATAAAGGAATAACAAGTTTCCTAACATGAAGGTACTACCTCTTAAATACATAGTGCTTGTATAGACTATCCTCATGTATAGGAGGATAGTTTTGAAGACCTAGCTTGATCAGCTAAAGGATGCTAACACATCCTTTGAGAAAATTGAGTTCAAACTTGCTAACTTGATGAAGGATGCTATGATCACAAAAGTGACAAAACCTAATGGATATTTTATAGCTAAGAAAGAATTCAAATCATATATTAAGGTATTTATTGCATGTTTCCAATAGGATGTGTCTAGCACCAAAACAACTATAGAGGTAATTAACATTGGATCATTTTTAATCAGAGACTACATAAAGACAAGACAATTAAAGAGGCATTAAGGCCCATACTCATGGAGCATGGTAGTTTAATCTTGGACATACTAGATTTATTCAGGCCCATGATCATAGATTTTTCCCAAATAGACAAATATTATAGAGCATGTGTTGTAATATGGACCCAAGAGGGAAATGATAAGAAACAGAAGCAACAACAATAAGAAGAAGTTGGCCAACAAGAACTTCTAGCCCCTTAGGAATATTTTGTAATCTTTTTTATATTTTCAAATGTAGAAGATTCTATTATAATGTGGAGTTTTAATCAACTTGTATGTATTTGGGTGCCATTTATGGGCCCACTCAAACCTATTTTAGGTATTTTTTAGCCTATTAATAGGGATTTCACCCTCACTTATAATTAAAAAAACACTTGTTACAAAAGTAAACACAAAGAGCCAAAGAATTTGAAAGTCTATCTATAGCATTCTTTCGAGTGGTTTTTTGACTTTTGAAGTATCATGCTTTAGATGTCTGATAGTTTCATTCTATACATTCTAATTTGGCAACTACAATTCATATATGATTTTTTTAGTTTGATCTTAATGTTAGGTAGACCAGTTTTGTAGTATACTTGCTTTATTTTCTCTCATTAGAAACTAAATGTGATGTGAAACTTACTGAAAGTGAGTTATCTTTATGCAATGTATATTATTAGATAGATGTATTCTCCTTCCTCAAAATCTCCAACTACATTGATTCATCTTTGAGAATTATGCTAGGGTTGGTAGATGTTAGTTTCCTATGATTTACCTTATAAATTAGTAGAATTGGTATTTTGGTTATCTTAAGCATAACTTCTTTTCTACCCTACCTTAATCTCTCTTGGATCTTCCCATGAATCATATTATCTTAGATCATGGTGTAGATATCCATTGTTCATTTGTATTTTGGGCATTAATTGGCAAATATTAACATAATTCACAAAGATTAGCTAAAAATTGTGTCACTGCATAACATTTGTTATCCCTACAATAGGGCCTGCTTGCAAAATTTGAAGTGATGATCAAATATTTTCTATTTATACTATTCTTAGTAATAGTTGTACAAAAAACTCAAGCCCCGAGTCATTCTAAGATGTTAATTTGAGTTTCTACTTTCCCCTTTGCTCCCTAGTGATACACGAAGCACTAAAAGTGCATCAACATGCACCTTGAGCAATTACTCTAACTCTTACTGGTCTAACCATTTATTCAAATTTTGCCTTTGTGTAATTTTATAGTATCCTACTATGTTTTCTTAGGATGTGACAATATTATAAGTCCAAGAAAGTGTTGGGAGAAGAAATTAGATTGTAAAGTTGTATAGGATATCTGTTTATATTCATTCATTATGTACTTAATTTTTCATATATATGTCTATTTTGTCCTATCTCCACAACTTTTAATAGGTTATAATATGAAAAATCTCTACTTTTAGTGCTAAGTATGATAATAATGTGAATAGTCATAAACTGCAAATGTCTATATATACTTATGTTTATAAGAAGAATAGAGTTCCATTTTTTTTAGAGATCAATGAGACTATCTGGTTATGGTTATATGTGATTTATTAATTTGTTCCTTGTGTGCATTTTCATGTCTAATATTTTATTAGTTTCTCTCTAATATAATCTAAATACTCTAGTTATGATAATGAATTACTGGTTGTTCTTACTTTTTGTTTAATGCACACTAATTCATCCTTATTATGATTCTATTATCCAACCTTTTATATGAATAGGATGCACTATCCTACACACTAAATTATAACCTATCTATCCTCAAATTTATCATGTTTTTATGATTCAATAACCTTTGCTAACATATAACCTCAAAAATTAATTGAAATTCTTTTGAATGGTTCTATAATTATCCATAGAATGTGTAGAACACTTGTGCCTAAGACTGTACACATGCTCATTTTTTAGGATATAAGTGGGTGTAATCTTCAAAGGAGGAATGTTTGGCTGAAGGGAAAATTTCAATGACTCAATATGAAGTACATCTAAATATTGTCAAATAGATCGATAGTTAATTTAATATTACATACTAGTCTTGTGGAAGCAACAAGAATACCTATGAATAGAAATTAAGGATATTCATTATATGTGGTAGGAATTAAGAGTTTCATATTATTTTGTGATAAAAAAACAATAAAGCTCCACATTTATATCTTGAATGATTATAAATCTTATGAAACTTATAATATGGATCTTCCTCTAGGGTGGGTGCGTTTGGCATTATATCCAACCTATGTGGAGGAATATAATAAGGTTTGTCTAGAGTCTCATCTAGAGGTCCCATATGTAATGAAATTACTTTAACAATAAAGTAGAATAGAATAAATATATCCAAATATGATTGAAATATATCATAATATATGATAATAGATAAGCCACTTCAAGGGGGAAACCTCCACAAGCTTCAATAAGAGCAAAATTCACAATATGATGATAAACAATTATCCACTACCTCCTATATATAGTCTATCTAGGCCATGGTTACTCCATAAGCCAACCTACTAACCAAAAGAAAGCATAGAGAAATGTGATATAACATCAAAGAGGGATAAGTAAGCCATAAGTTAGCTAAACCTATCCTCATATATGCAATAGGTTAGGGGTGTAGCACGCCCTTCCCCTTCAAACCAACATTGTCCTCAATGTTGAACAACTCTAGATGTTGTTATAGAAAATATTCACCTTCCCAAGTTACATCTTCACTACTCTAGTTCTTCCACTTGATCAGATATTCCCTAACCTCTCTGGTTCTTAACCTCTTAGTACATCTTTGGAGGATCTTCTCTTGTTCCAAAATGAGTCATCTTTCTTCATCTAGTTCTGGGAGCTCTGTCTCAGCTAAAACTTTTTGTCTAATGACCTTCTTCAAATAGGACACATGAAATATTGGGTGTATGTGAGATGAATGATGTAACTTGAGCTTATAAGCCACACTTTCAATTTTTTGTAGAACCTGATAAGGGCCATAATACTTAGGAGCAAGTTTGTTATCCTTTTTAGGTTTCTTCAAGGGCATCTGCTTGTAAGGCTATAAACAAACAAATACCCAGTCAACCAAATCAAAATTTTACTCACTATGGTTTTGATCTGCTTTTTGCTTCATCCTATTTTGTGCCAAGGCCAATGTATCTCTCAAACTAGCCAAAACCTCTTATTGATACTAAATTTTCTCCTCCACATCAAGAATCATCTGTAAATTAGGATGTGTAGATGCCTATGTGGGTTGAGCTTCTATGGAACATAATCATGTAATATTTTCCTTTGTCCCCTTTTATATAATCTTAGTCATCTGATGTGAACTAATCAATTTTGGAGATTTTGCCTATAATCCACGTAGTTCAATTTTCCTACCTTTAGAATGGAATTGCATGAATAGTTCATGGAAGTTTATTTCAATGGTACCCAAGGTTGTGAGCCATTAGACTCCCAAAACAATGTCTGTGCTACCCATGGGAATAGAAAACATAGGCGAATGAAGATTTTACTCACCCATAACAAGCTTAATACTATGGCATTTGCCTAAACAATTAATTATGCCCCCATTTGCAATCACAACCTTTAATTTTGGTGCTGGGTAGATGAAATAGTTTAATCAAGTGGCCAACTTATGGTTGATGAAGTTATGTGTGCTCCCTAAATCAATCAACACTGTCACCTTCTTTTTTTTGAGAAAACCCACCACCTTAAGAGTTTGTGGAGTGTTAATACCTACAAGTGTATGATAAGAAATTATAGGTTGGGAATCTTCAGGTACCTCCTCTATCTCTTCTTCAACATCATTGGAGGAATCATCTTCTTCTTTATCTTCATTAGATACCTCAATGTAGAATAACTTCTTCTCAACACATCTATGTCCTTTGCTCCACTTGCTATCACAATTGAAACATAATCCTTTTGCATGCTTCTCTTTAATTTGTTGAGGGGTCAATCTGGTAGGTGGAGGAAATGTTGGTGTCAATATGCTATGATCTTTAAATTAAGTGAATGGCTACTTCTCATTGGCTAAGAATTTTTCCTCACCTCTATGTGCCATGATAATAGAATCAAAAATCTTAAGTGGATTAAACATGCGTACCTCATGTTGAATGTGGTCCTTGAGTCCACCCAAAAATAGGTCATTCAAGTTTGCTTAAAAAATTGTCTCCACACATAAGGATAGGTTCTAATAATGATGAATATAATCCTTGATAGAGCCATTTTGTCACAATTTTTCCAGTTGGCTGAAGTAATTCTCTATCACACTATTTCCATAGTGTAATTGTAGCTCCTCTGTAAAAATTGACTAGGTGACATTGAGAGTCATCTTTTTGTTTTTAGCACACAACCATTGATACCAAATGAATTGATCAGGTTCAAGATACAAGGATGCCATGGTAACCTTATGTCCACCAGGAATCTGATGTAGGTCAAAAAAATTCTCCATTTGGTTGATCCAATTGAGTGGATCTTTTCCATCAAATTTGCGCATATCCACCTTTGGTAATAGGTTCCTCTGTGGCCATGGAGTTAGATTTGAAGTAGACTAGTTAGGAGAACCACCCTGGTGGGGTTGTGAAATAGAGTTAGCTTGATGATTTGATTGATTAATTTTCAAATCCATCATGATATCTCCCAAACTATCTTGTATGGATTGCATATTGGATTGCATGCCTTGCACCTCACTCTGAATGCCTTGCACACTATAGTTAAGCTGGCTCACTTTGTGATCTATGTCAAAAAACCCTGGTACAAAGGGTCTAGTACATCCCCCTTCTAACTCCATTTCTTCCTTGTTAGGATTTTTTCCTGGAGTTTCATCACCCTTTCCTTGGCCCTAATTTTGTGGACCTGCCATAAAAGGGTTTTACGATGTCGACCCTTATTGGCACTTTTGACCCAACTTCGACCAAACGATTTTGGAATTATGTTGTCCTCAAATAAAAATATAAAAATAACATACCATAGCTAAATTTTTCTAAGATTTATAGAAATGTAAATAAAAAAAAATCTTTGAATTGTGCACTATAGAGCAATTTTATTAAAAACCATAAAATAGTGATAACTTTTTAAAAAAAGATCCAAATGATATTGAAATTTTAATGTAATATTAATTTGATTATTTATCACCTCCAATAATAATTTTGCAGAGAAATTTACAACCATTTTTTATATATCACAAAATTTAAAAATTTAGTGTTTCTCCCACAAGATTGCCCAAATCGCAGCTCTGATACCACTTGTAATGAAATTCCTTCAACAATAAAGTAGAATAGCAAAAATATATCCAATTATGACTAAAATATATCATAATATATGATAATATACAAGCCACTTTGAGGGGGAAACCTCCACAAGCTTCAATAAGAGTAGAATTCACAATATGATGATAAATAATTACCCACTACCTCCTATATATAGTCTATCTAGGCCATGGTTACTCCATAGGCAGACCTACTAACCAAAATAAAGCATAGATAAATGTGATATAACATCAAAGAGGGATAAGTAAGCCATAATTTGGCTAAACCTATCCTCATACATGTGATAGGTTAGAGGCGTAGCACCTTATCATCACTATTTTATCATGGCTCAATTAACTCATGTATTTGATTTTATTACTCTAGATATCTCTAATACACTTGACACTCATGTTGTGATTGAATAGAATGAAATGAAAAACATGGTTTTATTATTTACTTAGGATATATCATCATTACTAGTTGTGTAAGTGTATCCAACATATTTGGAGGAAGTGAAATCAATGAATTGAAATATCTAATTAAATGATTAGGTTTCATCATAGATTTATCATCAATCATTCTCTAAATAATATAGAAAATAACAAGCGCAACATATGTAGTATAGATATAAATAGGGTTCATCTAAGATGTAGGAAGAATGACTAAAGAAATATAGTCTCAGGTAAATCAAAAGATGTAAGATTACTGTGAACAATGAATCCATAGAGGAGAGCTTAGTATAGTGTTATTCCAATAAAACCAAATCAAAATAACATATTAAACACTAACACCTCTATCTTAGACACTAGGGGGAGCATAGGTAAAAAACATACAATGAAAACACAACTAAAAAATAAAAGAAATCATCCTTTTACCTTCCCTGTAGTTCTAAAATGTCTTGTTGAAGTGGTTTTCTCACCTTTATGCATCAATATTTTTTTATCAATGAAGTTCCTTTTGCTCTACCTTTCCTTGGCACCTTGGCTTGGCTAGTTGGATTATGAATTTGGCATGGTAATATTACCTGAAGACTTATTAGAGGTATTTTGGCCTAATAATATTACACTAATGAATCTTATCTCTAAAAAAAATAACATTATAACTTTGGCTTATGATAGCTTGTTGATGAATACATAGGGCCTTTTATTTATAGCCTCCAAAGTTAACTCTCACCGAAGGTGACTTAAGGTTGAGTTTAAACATGGAATGAGTTCAAAATAGGCCTAGATGAGTTGAGGCTAACTCCAATTTAGTTAATTTTTTTCATGTAATTATGATTTTCAATTACGAGGCATGGCTCTCAAATTAGATATTTTAAGATATTTTGGAAGAGATTGATAACTCATAAAGGCAATGATGAAAAGCTTTATATTTTGAATTTTGGAATTTTGGAATTTTTAGTTTAGATAATCATTAATTGAAAATGGATAATTTCTATAAGAATTTAATTTGGTTTAATTAGTTGATTTAATTTGATTATAAATTTATCTCTTTTAATATTTTTTTGAGTACCCCACTTAATGGGTCCATAGGCCAAATTGCCAGTTGTTAGATCACAAGGTGACTGGGGATGAATTTGTGAGAGTTTATTGTTATGTATGGTATAATACCCCATGGATGCCTCAAAAATATTGTGAGCATTAATTAATGATGTGAAAACAAAATTGGGGCATTCAATGATTCCTAGTCTTAATTTTCAATGTTTGGTATAAATCAGTTTGAAGTCTGACTAGAAGCTAGTTGTGGCCAAAATGGGGTGTCTACAAGTACTAAGTTAAACAATATTAACTTAATAAATGATATAATAAAATATGGATTCCTTTTAATAGTTATAAATATATAAATGGTAATTGGTGAGATATATTTAAGATATTAAACCACTATATCACTATAAGATCTAAGGGAAGAAGGCTTCTTAGGAATAACCACAAAAAATAGGAAACTCTTAAATTGGCTCTAGTGAGAATGAGGTCACAAGTTAGGTATAAAAGCAATGGTACTATATGGAAGCTCCAAAATTTTAATTATTGATCATCATCAAATTCAAAGAGGTTTGGTAGATATACATATTAAAATATTGTTCTTGGTACATGAAAATTATAAGCTTGATACACATTTACCAAACATGACCTAAGCACTAAAACAAGGTCCAAATTTACCATTATCTCACACTTATATGATATTTTATGATTCAATACCTATATGAACCTCATTATTTGTTTCAATATTTCTAAATATCCTACACAAATATCTCCAAACTATTGGTTCCATTTGCCTATACATAATTCAGTTCCACTAGACTTGGTCAGTATCACTATTTAATACTGACATGATCTTTTTGGTGTCTTCCCAATCCATACAAAAACTATTTTTAAAAATAAAAATCATCATAAGGGTTGTTACATTAGGCTATCATGTCACTTGTGTGATAAATTATTCGTTTGGATCCATATATAAACAAAACAAGGTATCATTTAAAATGAATTTGACACTTATATAATATACATTTTATACACCATTACATACTTAATAAATATGCCTTATTATTACCAATTTTTAATCCTATCACTAGGATTAGTCATAAGACAAGTTTGAATCATACCAAATATGATTTAAGTAAATCATTTTCAAGATTTAAATCTTATTATTAGATGCATACATATATCAATGGAGTATGATTTCATAATCATACTAGGTTGGAGAAATACGTATGGCTTTAATTTTCTCCTTGGAGTATTGGATTTATAAGGAATAATTAATCATAAAATCGGTGTGATTTGGATCATCATAACCAACTAAACTTTACTAGATTGTTTAGGTTTCTAGCCTTCACAAGCACATATATGATTTAAATTCAAAGGAGGTTAATTTTTAGATTTGTGCACATCATTAAGGTTAGGTTTTAAAAACATATATCAAGAAAATATAGTTTTAAGTGATCGTCTAATGATTGTTCCCTTTTTCCACATAGATTAGCATAAACTAGTAGGTCAATATCAACCAATTATAGTAACTCAATCCTATGGGACCTATTGTTATCTCAAAAATCTTGTTCATGAAATACACATGAGATTGGGTGTCACCTAAAAAGATAATACAGGGACAACTAAAAACTATTGTACTCCAATTTTTTATTAATCTAGGATTAGCCCAAGGCATAGCTATAGGTATTTGACTTCACAAATGAAATTTGTGTGAATAGTCTCCAAGAGATGTAATATCACCACTAAAAGTTCAATATGAATTTATTAAACATATATCCAATTATCAAAGGTTGTTATGGGAGTTCATGTATTATGCTTCTCTAATTATACATACAAGGGGAGAGGGTATCTCAATCTTAGAAAATAAAAAGATAAGGGAGAGTAAGGAAGAAAAAGGAACCTCTAGGTCTAGAATGAATTCAATGTGTTGATCATCAAACCAAGTGCCCTTACCATAGTTATAACACTATAAATTGAGTTTCACTAAATTTATGCCTCCAAGAACACACAAGGAGAAGATTTTGATGAAATAGAGAGTATGATTCAAATATTATCCCTCAATAAATATAAGTACTAGGAGTTTATATTAAATGACACATAAACACCCAATAATAATTTGTAGATTCACACACAAATTAACAATACTATAGAAGAGAAACGAGAGAGCTCACATAGTAATTATAATATCCAAGCACATCATAACCATAACACATATGAAGTAGAAAATTAATATTCCAATTAATCTAGAATTTAAAAGCAATAAAAAATGTAGATGAAAGATATTTGAGAAGCAAAACAAACCCTTTATATAAAATAAGAATTGTATTCATTAAAAAAGTGATTGTTGTTATAATAATAAATCTTGGACAACTCTATAGTCTAAAGAGATGAAGAAAAAAATAAGGCAAAATCCTGGATATAATCTAATATCACTTTCATGTAGGTTTTTAGTGGATCCCTAAATTATAATACAACTTTGACTTATATATATGAGAATGTGATTCACCTCTAAATAATATGAGATTCCCATCCTGGGCCATGATGGACACCCTTGATAGTTAAAATCATCATTCAATTCAAATGAACAAAATCCCCTTAAACCTATAAAATATCTATGGGGGCCCATTTAGTTGATACACAAATGTGGGTGTGAAGGTCTAGCTCTTAACTACTTTGATCTTACATTTCTAGATTTTAAAGTGGATGCCACAATGTTGAATTCTTTATCCATATTAGAAAGGTTTAGTAGGGGATCCCTAACTATCACCTTGGCTTGAGTCACTAGCCTTTGATAGACCTAGAAGGTAACTTCATTTAAAACATAGAACCTAGAGACATATTTCATGTTCATTGAGGATTATGTTAATATCTCCAAAACCATCAAGACCCATTATTTTTTACTTTGGTGACCTTATCCCTCATGACATAGTCTAATTGATGCAAGTGGACTCCAAATTATTCTTTATCTAATAGGGTGACATCCAATTGGAATAGAAAATATATATTGACCTCTTTAAAGTAGGTCAATATCTTCTTCATGTCCTCTTCTAATGGTCTAGTTATAGTACAAGCCACAGTCAGCCATTCATCCATATTAACCTTCATGTTCTTGGCATACATATGATATAACTCAAATTTTAAGGTTGACATTAGTTTCAATTCCAATAACGTGCCTTTGTTAATCACTACCAATAGCTTCTTACACTATTTTTCTATCTTCATAGTCATCTCCAAGTATGCATGAGTCTACTATATAAGTATGTTGGTCTCAACCAAAGTCTCCACCACTTTCTTAATAAATAAGAAGAGTATTAAGAGGGCATACTTAACCTAACCAATTATTGCAATAGTAAAATATCTCTTCACCTAATATTCTTTGCATGTTATCAAAGATCTTCTTTGACATATGATGAATTTCCCAAAGAATAGAGAGTGGAACCTCAACCATCCTTTCTTCCCTAGTGGGAGTCCTCACCTTAGTGAGGTAGAATAGATCTCGATGGATCTACCAAACCACCATGTTCCCTTCTTGAAGGATTCTATATGTTAATGTCCTTTTCATGCTCCCTAAAGCTTAGTTAAATCTCTATCATACATGTAGTCACCCTTGATAGTTATATTTAGTGCCCGTAACCTTGGTACTATTCCCTGAGTTGAGGGAGGTGTAGGAGGGGTGGTCAAGATGGTGGTGAAGGGTATAAGATGAGGTGGGGGTAATGGAGTAAGTATAAATGGTGAATGAGGAAAGTAATAAAGGAATAAGGGGAATGTTATTGAAATGAGGGAGGATAAAAAGGGAGGCCCATGGGAGAATACATGCCTAACACTACTCCTAGGTCATGCCCAATTGAGGGGCAATGACACTTGGGATAAAGGCATTAAAAAAGGGAAGAAATTGGTTATTTGAAGCCAAATCCTAGAGTACCTAAGGTACTAGAAAGAGGGGGTTAGGGACAAATGTAATGAGGTATTGTGGATGGGGATGAAAGAACTATTAAGGTTGGAGGAGAAAGTTGGGTTGGAAAAAAAGGATCTAAAATAATCCTAGAGTGTGAGTTTATTTATATGTTTTCTTAGTCCTCTTACCTAGGTTAGCCTTGGGTGTTGTGATGGAAGGATTGCCCAAAAACATAGGATTTATGAGTATTAATGGTGGAGGAATTATAAATATCAAGGGAGGTGCTAGGATGACTAAGGGGGAGACTAGGATAGTTCCTACCATTGGAGGAACACTCCCAATGGTTGTAGGCATACTTATCGATGAAGATTTTCTTGATGATACTTGGACTAAAGACAAGCCCAAATAAGGCACTGAGAAGGTTTTAAGTTATAGAATGGATGGGGAGGATGGGAATTATGAGGTAAGGATACTCAAGAAGATTGAGGCTAAAGGTACCAGGGTAATGATAGAGGGGGTACAATGGGGAAAAGAGAAGCACCTCTTGGGGATCTTGTGGGAGTAGAGTTAAACTTGTGGGTTCCATGATTGGGAGATGGAAAGTAATAGGAGTGAGGGGAAATAGGGAGATGGAAGAAATGGAATGTGTAAGGGGTATAACCTATACTGGTGCCTATTATAATCCTCATTCTAATATCACCTCTATACTACTAGTCACATCAAACATTAGGGTCCATGTGGCCTAAGGTTGAGGTGCCTATGGTTGAGTTTCCTATACTTAGGTTACTTATTGTTGAGTAATAAGGGTATGGTTTAGTTATAGTCAAAATATTTGATCTACCATAGGAAGTAGAGGTAGATTCAAGGATCAAGGAGTGAATAAAGGAGGTAGAGCTAAGGTCTAAGGAGTAGGATATGCTTGAGAAGATAGAACTAGAGATAAATCTAGATCATGATGAGGAGAAGGTGGTGGAATACCCTAAAAAATCCTCCTAGATATAGTAGGAGGAATTAGAGTTGGATCCTTTGTATAACGAGTAAGATATAGAGGGGGGTAGATGAGCCTACCTAGACCTTCTTCCCTTTGTTATTCTTCTTCACCATGATCTGAGATAATACCTCATGGTCATTAGTAGCATCCAAGTATATCTCATCATCATCCTCTATTTTATGACCATATTTTATATTAAGGTAGCTAAATGCCTCACTAGGTGAGCTATGATAATCCCCTTGAGGTCCCAATACTTGATTCCATCTCTCCTTAGGTCAAAAGAGTCCCACCCAGCTACCATTTTATATAGGGAAAGGAAGGCCTTGTATACATGGTGCTTAATAGAGATTGACAATAGAAGGCATATTTTTTCTAGTGGCTTATGCAAAATCCAAAGATACCCTCCACCAATTGGTGGTGATTTCCTTCTCTACTAGATGATTCAAGATGAAATATGTAAAGCAAAAGGGATCATGGTGTCTTCTCTATATTACCAATAGTCCTTAATGGTAGTGATGGAGTCCTAGATTGCTTGTGATAAACAAAGAAATGGGACCTCATTAATCACATTATAGACCACCAAATAGAAATGCTCGTGGATGTCCCAAATATGGTTCTGGTACTAGTGGCCATATAGTTTATATAATACTACATGTACTCTTGAGCCCCCAAGAACCCACATAAGAAAATCTAAAGGTTTAAAGGAGAGTGTCCCATATACCATGTCCACAAGGTATTTCATCATATATAAATTTCCCTAATTTCACACATCCATGATGACATTGACTAGCTTGAAGTTGATTTGTCTTCCCATGTCCAAAAATTTGGAGCATGTGAGGATCATATAGAAGAGGGGCACCCATAATTCATTAATGTACATGTATTTTTGGTCCCTAAACAATAATTTCAATAGAATAATTCCTACCCAAAATTCTTCCCAAAAGGTTTAGACCATGTATGTATTTATGTCCTCCTTGATGACCCATTTAACACCTAGGTTCTCAACCTAGTCTTGCATGACATCGTATATCTATAAGGTATCCATCTAGGTTTTCATTGATAAAACATCATAAGTGATGGATTGATACAAATATCAAGGATCTTGTGCCAAGATTTAGATGAGAAAATATAGTCATGGACCCCATACTACACTTAGATGGTGGTGAGAAAGAGGTTTTAAAAAATATTTGTGCAGGGAAATCCCTCTAGTTTGGACACAACCCTATGAAGTTTATATTTATTGTAGGTCTAGAGGACATCTTCTAATTTTTCTCATTCATCATCATTATAGCTTGAGTCTCTAGGCACCTGATCAAATAATTTGAACATGCTATTATAATGATTAAACTTGGTTAATCTAGATGGGAATATGGTATCGTAGTACTCAAACTTAACCTTTGGGTTTGAATAACATACAAACATTGTAGTACGATAGAGGTAAAATAGGAAGGTTCTAAGAATAAGAGGAAAGAAACACATGGGTGCTTTATGAGAATTATAAGGATAAGATTTGGAGTGATCTCAAAGGTATGCAGTGGTAACCATGAGTGGGCTTTCCTTAGGACTTTATAAACATACACACTGAGCCACTTGTACTAATGGAATTTGTAAACTAACTCATTGTGAATTAAAATTTGAGCTGGTGGTTGGATCTCCTCACTTTATTTATAAATATAGAGTTAAATTTAGAGCCCATCATCCTCTACCATCAACCATATTTATAAATGGTGATGGGATGTTTTAAAATTGTCTAATCAAACCCAACTTTCCATTACATTAATACCCAATGTATGGGAGACATGTAGTTACATATCTTATAGGATTCCCATTTAACTCCTAGTTTATGACACATGCCATATACTCATTGACCCTCATACTAATGGTTAACACTTAGGCATGGCTTTGTATTACATGTCATACACTTAGGAAGGGTAAGGTGTCGCTCAAGGACACATGGTGATCTATGATTATTTCTGAGGCTCAATCCATACCCTTTTGGGGCTTTAAGTGGACACTTTTTCATCAACCTTACTACATTACATGATGCCTACTAATTAATCCAAGCTCTCCTAAGATTTCACATCTCTAACAAGTCTGGGGACTACTCTCTCTAACAACTTGGTGATGTGGTGAATTTTGATTAGGCTAGAATCTCCCATATTCTAACATATCTGATAGGTTTGGGGATTGGTTTATTTAATAAATTGGTGATGGGGTACCTTCTTATTAGGCTAGACTCTCCTAGGCTTTGACATATTTGATAGTTTAGGGACTAGTTGAATTGACAACTTGGCGATGTGGTAATTTATGATTAAGATATGCTCTCTTAGGTTCTAATATATTTTATAAGTTTAGGGACTAACCACTCTAAAAATTTAGTGATGTGGCACCTTATAACTAGGCTAGGCTCTCTCAAGCTCTGACATCTATGATAGGTCCAAATATTTTCCAATCTAACAACTTGGTAACATGACACCTTCTAACTAGGCAATTCTCTCTTAGGTTTTGACATCTCTAACAGGTTTAGGGATTGGATAATCTAACAAATTGGTGATGTGGCACCTTATTATTAATCTAATGTCTCCTAGGTTCTAACATCTCTCATAGTTTTAGTGACTTGTAGCCATTTTGATAAATTGGTGACATGGTACCTTTTGATTAGGTTAGGCTCTTTTAGGCTTTAACATCTATAATAGGTCTTAAGAATGTTTTCTTTGACAACTTGGTGATGTTTTACCTTATAATTAGGCCAAACTATCTTAGGATTTGACATCTATGATAGGTTTGGGCACTGGATGCTCTGTTAACTTGGTAACATGGCACCTTTTTTTTAGTCTATTTTACCCTACAAATTCCATAAAAAGACTAGGAAATAAAAAAACATGTAATACATTTAATACTTACTCATATATTATTAATATATTGATCAATGTGAAGGGTGATGGTTTCATTACTCTAGGAAAGGAATAAGACTCTAGGGAATTCCTTTAAAAGTGAACCTTAATGTTAGCACCCTAAATCCATAAAAAATAAATCTACCTTAGTCATAAAAATAAATAAGGCTTGTTACTACTTGGAGAAATATGGGCGATATAATATTCCAAGGATTTTAGTTCAAGTGAAGCTAATGAGAATAGAATAAAGGACCTAAGATCTCTATTTCTTGGAATTTTTTTAGAGGGGTTCCTTGTTTTGATTAAAATTGGGTGTATTGACTTTAAAAAATGACAACTTCCATGGGGAATGTGATGATAAACACTTAGAACCCAACTAAATTTAATTTCCTCTCCTTACACATAACAGAGATTGTAAGGGGATTTTTCATGCATAAAAACAAAGATAAGGCACTAAAGTCTCGTAATAGCAAGTTACATACTAATCTTTCAACTTATACATGGCCACTAGTGTGTAATAAGTGATTTTTCATTTTCCATTCAATTCTAGATTTTATTCATGTAATAGAGGCTAGAATGGATATCAAGCTCCATCTAGGGTATTAATGTCTTGATGGATTATAGGGGATCTAGATGGGGCATTGTTATACTACCATATAGGTTTCCATATCCTTGATAGAGATACCTTTGGCCCCGTTCATTGCCTTTCTCCACTGTCAGCTAGGATGGAATGCCTACAGTGGAGATTACCTATATATCCCTTTTGAAGAAGAATCAAAATTTAATTTATGTATGCTTTTTTTATCCTTTTCCAACCTTACCTATGAAAAAAATATCATTTATTAGTCTTATACATTAAGGGTTTAGAATTAATCCAATGGTCAATAGATGATGTAGAAGCCTTGAATACCCATTCAATCTTTGATTTGCTTAAACAATTTGGTATTTACTTGAGAGTTTATATTAAGTGTAGTTTGTTGGCTCTATTAAGATGTCATTTATTATAAAATACACATGTTTTTATTATAATAATTAGCCTCTCAAATATGAAATTTCAGAATTTTTAATTACCATCCCTAACTTACTTAGATCAAAGGATTCAACTTGGGTCTTCTTGCTTCTCAACAATCCTCCCAAGCTTCAGCCATCACTTGGAGTAGTTAATAATAGGGTCAGGTGTCAAATGAACACCACAAAACAATCATGAATTAAAGAGACAAAACACTAAACAAAATAAAATATGCAATGAAATCAAGACACATAGTGAAATTAAACACAATGAAAGAAATCCTATCTAATATATACATTACCATCCTTACTCAGACTACTCATAAATTACATTAGAGGGGATAATTGAGAAATAGTGATTTAGGAATTTTTCATTTACTATAAGTGGTATCTCACTTCCTTCAATATCATTAATATATAAGGCATTATGACCTAGGATTTTTACTATTTATTATGGTCCAATCTAGAGGGAATCAAATTTTCAATGTTGGCCTGTCTTCTCGTGATCCTTTTACCACATTAAGACTAGGTTAGATATTTTAAATCTCTTGATATTTGATATTTTATCAAACCTCTTTTTGATGTTATATTTGTTTTTGCTAAAGCTGAATAGATCTTCATCACAAGCTTTCTATAATTAAATTAGCTCCAAGAGTTTCAAATATACCCTATTATCTAGATCTATAAATTATTGTATGAAATTATAATTCGACAGTCTAAACATGATAGTCATGATTGGATATAATCCATAAACTAGAAAAAAGGAGAGATTTTGAATTATTTTTTACACTTGGTATGGTCTACCCATAGGGAAAACTTTAGCAATGAGTACCCTACTTGAGGATTTTCTCTAGATAATTTCTTGATGGTGTTTATCAAATTATTGTTAATGGATTATAGTAATTTGTTCCCTTGTGGATAGTGATAGGATGAGAACCTTAGTTTGATTCCATTATCATAGGTCCATTCTTTGAATTTTGTGGATTAAAATTCAAGACCATTATCACATAATAAAGAGAGGGGGACCCAAAAATAGGTGGTTATGGTATTTTATAGTAATTTTATGGCTTCAATAGTGGTGATTCTTTTAGTTGTAATTACCTCAAAATAATTCATGCAATAGTCTATTCTTGTGAGAATAAAATTATGGCTAGATGATGAATTAGGGTTGATGACCCCCATGAAATCCAACCTCAATTGTGTAAATGGTATAGACTCCATGATGAGATACAATGGCATTGTTGCATGGGTTTATCTTTTAGAAAATTTCTAGCATTAATGGTAGAAGAATATATGGGCATGAATATCTTTGAACATTATGGAACAGTAGTAGCCTACCTAAAGAAAATTTTGGCCCATGATGTTTGTTTTAGGGTATCTAACTCCTAATCTTTCATGAAAACATACCATTATTTATTTGGAATATTCTTGTGACATACACCAAAATTAAATTACCTCATGTCTCCTTCTAAAAATAACTCCCTTCTTCAACATATATTATGCCACCTTTAATCAAAGGGCCCTCTTCGCTATGTGGTTGAGTCCCAGAAAGACAAATAAATGCATGATTAGGGTATACCACTCTAATTATGGTAATCTCTTTTAGTCCATTTGGTATACTATAATCCTTAGATACGCATTTATTATTATCTAAGTAAGGCCTTATCCTCTAACTAGTCTGGTCAGATTGATTTCCATGTTGTACTCTTGTAACTTTATCATCCATCATCATCTTATTTTTCCCAACTCGTTCTACCCCAACACATGTTTTATAATTAGGTCTAGGACAATTACGTGTAATTCATTCTAGTCTAAATTCATTCATCACCTTGACCAAGGCATAATCATGCTTATCTAGAGTAAAAAATTTGAGATCGACATCCTTAATATTAGTAACCATAAAATCAATGGGGTGCTCTTCTCCCTCTAATCTTTGGGTGAGATAAGTGGTAGTGGTGTGCTCCTAAACAAAGGGGTAGATATATAAATCCTACATATATTTTTAGTTGATGAGAATCAAGGATTGCATATAGCATCTTTAATATCCTAAAAATACTTTTTGATTACATATTCCATTTCAATTTTAAATCCCATTTCAACATTATATTCAAGGGTTTTACTGTTTCAAAAAAATTGGAAATAATTTTACACACAAACTTTATTTTACCAAAGAAATATTTTCATTCCTTACTATTAGGTAAAGGCAATTTGAAAATTACATCTACCCTTTTAGGGTCAATAACAATACCTTATTTTGTGATAATGTCATTGAGAATCTTACCTTCAGTGATACCAAACATGCTCTTCTTTGGGTTTAGGTAAATGTCATATCTTATGCATATTTCAAATACCTTTTTCAAGTGGCACACATGATCCAATTTGTATTTCAAAAACATAGTTAGGTCATCCATATAGATTATTATACATTTACCTATCAGTACTTCAAAATTTAAGTCTATTTCCCTTTGGAAAATGGCACCAGTATTGATCAACCTGAAGAACATTCATTTATAAGTAAATGTGCCCCACATGGTCTAAAAGTAGTCCTAGTCTTATCTTCAATGTTGACTAAGACCTATTTATATCCAAAGAATCTATCCAGAAAGGACATTATTTAAGACCTACTCACCATTTGGATCACCTCATTGAGGGAAGGTAATGGTTAATTATATTTATCTAATTCTTGGTTCAATTTAGATAAGTCCACACACAAGCTACTTTATCCATTCTTCTTCTGCACATGCACTATGTTGGCTACCTAAATGGAGTGGTAGACCTAGAAATTTACACTTATAGAAAGTAGATTATGGACTTACTTCTGTATAAAGGGCTCCATGATTGGGTTTATGTCCATCTATCTTTTCTTAAAGGTTTTTGAATAGGTTTTAGGGGGAGAGTATCAGTGATCATTCTTAGGTTAAAGACCTTCAGGTCCTCATAGGCCTAAGCAATCACATCTTAATATCTTAATAATAACCTTTATAACTATTCCAATTCATGGTTCATCTAGTTATGACCCATATTAATCATTTGTGTATTTTTTACTAGGTTGAGGTTGATGAGCCAATACCTTTGGTCCTCGAACTTGGGATTTTTCACTTAGAAGGCGGGGTCCAAAATGTCTAATGCTCTCTATAATTATAAAAACCTCCTTAAAGATCTAATTCCCATAAATATTTATGATCCCTTATTTATCAATCTCATTCCTAGGGTTTTATTTATCTTTGTCATTTATAACTTGGGTCTCAAATATTCCCTTATTGATGAAAAATTAGATGATTTGTTGGTCATCATCAAAGACCTAAAATTTTGTCACATTGTTTGGGACAGAGGGACATGAATTGAGTTTTATAGATAACTATTGTAACTTAGAGTTATCCAAGGTAATCAAGTTTGATATCATAGATGCTAGTGAGTTGGCTACTTGGTTTTCCTTTTAGGGGATTAGGATGATATTAAACATGTTAAACATCTCTATTAGTTTCCAATCCCTATGATTATACCTCCTGATGTATGGTATATTGCATTTAAATTTAATATTAATCTACTTGACCACTAGCTTAGAGTTGCTAAATATTCTTAGTTCATTTTCCTTATATTTTAATGCAAATTGCAATCTTAGGATTAGAGCTTCATACTCCACTAGGTTATTTGTGTACGTAAACTACAACCGATATGATGCTAAAAGTCTTAACTTTAGGGGATCTATAAGTAGAACATTGGCCCCACTAACTTGTTTGGAATGATCACCATATATATAAAGAGACCATATGCCAAGTATAACTAGAATATGACTAGTTTGATCTTGGGTGGCTTTGTGTTTAGTGTTGAAATGCTTAGGTCTGAGGAAACTAGGATTTCCTTATCATTAATGGTGTTGTACTCAGTTATCATGTGGTTCATGTGGGTATCTCTATCTACCCATATTTGGTTAGCTAGTCCTCTCCATGGCAACCACATATGGTATAAATCTATGGACATATACCCATATAGGGCTTTAGACCAATTTTTATTGAGGAGCATGGCATAAGCTTTAGGGATCTCCACTACTTGAATGTTAATGATGTGCTAAATCCTAGGATCATAATCCAATATGATGTGTAAATTGAGTAGTTCACCTATCAATTTTACTTATAAATTTTCTATTAGACCACTAACTTGTTTGAATTTATGGGGACCAACCCAAGAATATCACATATGCCTATTGGAATCACATTGACTGAGGCCCCTAAATCTACTAAATAATTATGTATATTCTTTCCAAACAACTATATGGTCAAAAGGAAAGGGGGAAAATTCATCTTATTTTTGTGAATGATCACATTGGTGTGTGGGGCTCTTGGTTTTGGTTGGGTTTGTGGGGTTGGCTTTTGAGTCAAGATATTAGTAGGAGCTCTTGTTCTTCTATGATTTGAGCAAGCTCATGAAGGGTAATATTATCCTTGATGTTTTTCATATCTTTCATTATATCATAACCCTCTTTACTTTGGACTAGTGGGGTTTCCATAGTTTCCTTAGGTTCTCAACATGTTGGAGGTGTGGGATCGTTCTTAGAATTTTGGTCTAGTGGGGTTTCACCATTATTAGGGGGAGTCAAGGTAGTAAGGGTTTATTATTATTTCCTATTCTTGAGGGTGTAGTTATTCCTAGAGAATTGATGAAATGCTTGCACCTCACTAATACCATCATTTGGCTCATTTATTTATTGGATATGGAAATTCATGGTTTCTAACACCATAATAGTATTAGGGGATTTGCTTGAGTTGGAAGATTTTAGATAATTAGGGACCACCTCATATTATTTTATTTGCTTCTTGAAGATATCAAATGTAGAATTGAAATCCATGAAATCAAGTTCCCCATGAACTACCATGTTAGGCACTTGACACCAGTTAGGTAAGTCTATCTTGAAGATATTGATTCTAGGTAGCCTAGTGGGGTGAAGATTATGTGGGGTTATGAGGATGGTTATATTTCATGCTTGGTCTTTGATATGTGAATTTTTTTTTTTAAATTTTTATATTAGAGTTACTCACCTACCTCTACAGCCCAAGTAAATCATTACTAATTTTTTGTACCATATTTTGAATCATTTCTAACTCATTCTTGGTGGACTCTTGAGGTGTGGTTTGGGTATTTTTAGCTTCTACCAATTCCACCTCATATTGTGTTTGATGGGTCAGTTCATGACCCCTAGGTTAAGGAAACCTAGTTATTGTTTTTTAGTGGGATGACCCAATGTGACCTGATATGTTATTAGGAGTGATTAAAGCATTGGGTCATTACAATTAATGTTGGATAAAAATCTCAATACATGCATCTATGATAGTGCATTGTCAATGGGGGTTATCATGTGGACTTAAAGGTTTAATTACCTATTTACCTTGATGTCCACTGCATAAGCCAAATATAGGTTTGTTATGGTTGGGTATCTCCTTAGGAGCATGGTTTTCCAAGGATCTAACACATTATTATACATTTTAAGTACTTGTTGAGGGTTAGGTTGATAAAGAATGGTGACTTGATAGTACACATTTTGAAACTTAGCATTGAAGTTCTTAATAGGCTCATTAGGATCCATTTTGATATAAGAAAATAATTAGTATAGGACACTAGGGTCTATCACATACCCAAATTAGGTGAGTAAAGTAGTACTAAAATGGCCCTAACTTAGGATAGAGTCTTCAAAAAGGTTTAAGAAACAATAATATATTGATTATATTAGCATGAAGGGGAAAAGATTGCATATAATATCCTCATGTTCTACATTTAGAAATCTAGGGTAATTTTATAAGAATTTATGTGCTCTTCCATAGTTTATCCTATGCTTAGGGTCAAATGGGGAAGATACCTCTTAGGATTCTAGGTAAATCATGGATAACTCTTGGGACATTAATGATAGAGCAAGCTAACCAAACCATCTTAAGTTTGGAATTTTGGAGAGGTTGTGGGGACAAACTAATTTGAACCATGGTAGGTCTAGGTTAGTTGAGCCTAGGTTATCTATGGAAAAGTAAGGGGAAATTACCAATTAGCTACAATATGACCTAGGCCTAGTAACACATGAATTAGTCTTCAAGATGCTTCAAAACCAAATAGTGATTAGTACATTATTATCAATAAGCATAATCTTAACACATGCATAAAATCAATGACAATATTGAAATATTCTAAATAGGACCTCCTTCTAGTGTCAGTTGTTGTTCACTCCAAACTCCTAATTCAAGAATTACCCATGAGATTGGGTATGACCTAAAAAGGTAAGATGGGGATAACCATAAAATTTTATCCTCTATTTTAGGACTAATATAGGATCATATCATGGCATGACTATGGGTATTTGACTTCATAAATGGAGTTTTCATGAATAATATTCAAGATATGTAATATCACCATCAAAATTTCAATATGAAGTTCTTGCACACATTTAATTATTAAACATTGTTATGGGAGTTCATGTATTATGATTCTCTATTTATAAACACAATATGATATGGTAGATAAATATTATATAACAAACATAAAAATAGAAGAGAGAGTAAGGCAAAAGAGTGAGCCTTCAGGTCTAGAATGAATTTAATGCATTGATCATCAAACCAAGTGCCCTTGTCATAGTTACACCAATGTAGACTAAGTATCACTAAAGTTATACCTATAAGAACACATAGTGGGAAGAGTCTAATGAAATAGGGATTATGCCTCAAATATGATCCCTCACTAAATATAAGTACTATTATTTTATATTAAATCACACATAAACACCTAATATTAATTTATGGATTAACACAAAGTTAACAATATTATAGCAGAGAAATAAGAGAACTCACACATTGATTATAATATCAAAACACATCACAAGCATAACACACATGAAGTAATAATGTATTAGTCCAATTAATCTAGCATTGACAAGTATTCAAAAATGGAAATGAAAGATAATTGAGATGTAGAACAAACCCTTTGTAGAAAACGTAAATTGTAATCATTAAAAAAAGTGAGTGTTGGTATAAAGAGATGAAGTAAAAAGTAGGTGAAATCCTAGATATAATATAATATCACTTTCAAGCAAGTTTTTAGTTAACCCTTATATTATAATATGGCTTTAAATTTTATAGATAAGGATGGGCTTAACATACAAATAGTGTGGGATTCCCATACTAGGCCATGATGGTCACTCATGATAGTTACAACCATAATTTAAAATTTAAAATAAACAAAATCACCTTGACCCTATAAAAAGATCTATGGGGGACCACTTAATTGATATGTAGAGGTGACTATGAAGGTCCAACTCCTAACTTATTTTATCTTGTATCTCTATCTTCCAAATTGACTACTACAAGGTCAAATTCTTTATCTATCATAGAAAGGTTCATCAAGGGATCCCTAAATATCACCTCGTATTGAGTCACCATCCTCTAGTAGACTTAGAATGGAAATTTCATTGACACCTAAAGCCCAAAGACCTAGTTGATGCTCACCATGAATTTCATTGATAGTTACAAGACTAGCCAAGCCCCTTCCTAGTTTTCTTTGGTGGCCTTCTCCCTCATGACTTGGTTTAATTGACGCAAGTGGATTCTAAATTATTCCTTGTCTAGTAGGGTTCCATTTAAGAGTAATATAATAGGGATATTGACCTCTTTTAATTAGGTCAATATATTCTTATTTCCCTCTTTAAAGGGTCCAATAATAGTATGATCCATAGCCAGTCATTCCTCCATAGTCACCTTTATGTTCCTAGCATACATCTTACATAACCCCAAGTCTGAGGTAAGAATCAATTCTAATTACAATAACATGAAATTTTTAATCATCACCATCAACTTCTTATACTTTTCATCTATCTTTATAATCCTTTAAAATTAATCATGAGTCCATTAGATAAGCACATTAATCTCAACCAGAGTCTCCACTACTTTCCCAAGAACTAAGAAGAGTAATAATAGGGTATCCTTGACTTGTCCAATCATCCTAATGGGGAAGGAGCTCCTTACCTAGGCTTCTATGGTCTAAACCTGGCTATGTATGTCCTTAAGGACCTTCTCTAACATATAATGAGTTGTGTAGAGAATGAAGAGTGGATCCTCAACCATTTTTTCTTCCCTATTGGAAGTCCTCACCTTAGTTAGGGAGAACATATCCTAATGGGTATGCCAAAACACTATGTTACCCTCTTTAATGATATTCTTTGTTAATGTCTTATTCATGTTCCCCAAAGCTCAATTAAAAATCCATTGTATGTCTAGGTCACCCTAGATGGTCGTCTCTAATTAATGTGACCTTGGGACTATTCCCTAAGTTATGAGAGGTATAGGAAGGGTGTATGAGATGGTAGTGAAGGGAAGAGGATGAGGTAGATGGGAAATGGAGGAAGTGTAAGTTGTGAATGAGGAAAATAATGGAGGAAGAGGGGGCTTAAGAATGAAAGGAGGGAAGATAAAAGGGGAGGCCCATGAGAACATATGTGTCTACCACTACTCTTGGGTCATGACCACTTGAAATACAATGACTCCCACAAGGGAGGTGTTAAATACAAGGGAGGATATTGGTTGGTTGAATCAAAATCCTTGGGTGATTGGGGTATTAGAAAGAGGTAGCTTGGGAGTAATGTGTTAAGGTGTTATGGTTGGGGATAAATAAAACATTAAGGTTTGAGGATGAGATTGGATTGGAGTCAAGGGTTTTTAAATTAAATCTATAGTGTGATTTGTCTTATTCTTTTTCTTCATCTTATTACCCAGGTCAACTCTGAATAATACCATGGAAGAACTAACCAAAATAATAAGAGCTACAAGGGTTGATGGTGGATTAATTAGATATGATAAGGTAGGTGATGAGATTATTGAATGAGGTATGGCGATATTTCCTACCACTTTAGGCACACTCATAATGGTTTTATCCATGATTTATAATTAATATGCACCTAATAGTACCTACATTAAAAGCAAACATAAATAAGGTACGAGGAAGGTTTTAGGTTATGGAATAGATGGTGTTGA
Organism: Torreya grandis; assembly: GCA_037957365.1. Lineage (NCBI taxonomy): Eukaryota > Viridiplantae > Streptophyta > Pinopsida > Cupressales > Taxaceae > Torreya > Torreya grandis. The sequence goes on along the minus strand of JARHVA010000423.1, from coordinate 5,025,036 downwards.
TGGGAAAAAAGAGTTAAGGATGATCAAGAGGACCAAGGCTAAATGTACCTAGGTAAATTATGGATGGGGTGTAATGGGGAAAAGATGATGTACCACTTGGGAAGCTTGTGGGAGTGGATCAGAACTTGCAGGTGCCATGATTAAGAGATAAAAAATGATGGGAGTGAGGGACATAAGGGAGATGGAGGAAATAAGAGGTATAAGGGGTGGAACCTATATTATTACCTACTAAGAGCCTCATTTTAGGCTCACTTATAGACTTTTAGATACATCTAACATCAGGGTTTGTGTGTCTCAGGGTTGAGGTGTTAGTGGTTGAGTTACATGTGCCTGAGCTACCTATTACTAAGTAATTTAGATCTAGATCAGTTATGGATAAAATATTAGAGATACCAAAGGATATGGAATCAAATCCATGGCATAAAGATCAATTAAAAGATGTGGATCTATGGCATGAGGAGTAGGAGCTACTTGAGGAGGTAGATCTAGAGTGGAGCATGAGGAAGAAAGGGTATAAAAATTACCTATAAAATCCTCTTAGAGGAGTTATAGTTGGATCCTCTATGGAGTGATTAGGAGCTATAGGAGGAGAATATGGGCCCACTTGGAACTTCTTCCATTTTTTATTATTTTTCGTCATGATCATGGACAATACGTCTTGGTGGTCAACAATATCCAAGTATAGCTCATCATCATCTTCTTTTTGATGATCATAATTTATATTAAGGTGAGATAAATACCTCACTAGGTGATCTCTAATAATTCCCTTGGGGTCTCAATACATGAGATCATCTCTCCCTAGGTTTAAGGAGTCCCAACCAACCACAATTTTTTAGAGGGGAAGGAAGGTCTTGTACACATGGTGCTTAATAGAGATCAGGAGTGGTGGGCATGCCTTCTATTAATGGCCTATGCAAAAGCCAAAGATACCCTCTGCTAGCTAGTAGGAAATCTCATACTTTTTTAGATGATATAGTAAAAATACAAGAAATAGAGGGGTTATTTTAGGATACCCATAATAAAAATCATGATTTATTCTCTATAGTACCAATAGTCCTCGATGATCATGATGGAAACCTGTATTTTTTATGATAGACAAGGCATTGGGTCCTCATTGATCATGTTGCATACCATTGGATAAAAGTGATAAAATATGTACTAGTTATGGTTCTTGTACTATTTTACATATATTTTTTATAATACTACATATATAGTTGAGCCCTTGGGAACCCATGTAGGAAAAGTCAAAGGTTTTAAGGAGAGTGTTCCATAGACCGTATCCATAAGGTATCTCATCATATACAAATTTACTCTATCTCAAGCATCCATGATGGAATTGACCAACTTGAAGTTGATAAGTCCTCCCATGTATGAAACATCAAAGCATGTGAAGATCATATAAAGGAGGGGTTACTATAATTTATTAACATGCAAGTAGTCTTAAGACCTGAATAATCAATTTAATAGAATCATGCCTACCCAGACTTCCTCTTGGAAGGTGTAGACTATATATGAATTTATGCCCTCATTATTAACCCATTTATCATCTAGGTTCTCATCTTAGTACTGAAGGACATCATATATATATATATATATATATATATATATATATATATATAAGTTCTTCATTCAAGTCTTTACCATTGTAGCATCATAAGTGAAAGTGAAATATGAGAGGGATTAATACACCTTATATTATTATTAAATATATCAGTGATCTAGTGCTATGAGTTGGGAAAACAAACCTATTCATGGACCCCATCCTCTACTTGGATGGTAGTGAGAAGGATATTGATGAATAAATTAGCTTAGGGAAATGTCTCTAAATTAGCCACAACCCTGTGAAGTTCACATTTATTGAAGGCATAGAGGGCATCTTTGAATTTTAGTTGTATGTCATCATCAAAGATTGAGTCTCTAGGAACATACTCAAATACATTAAATATGTCATTATAGTTCTTGAACTTGGTAAATATAGATATAATAAATCATCCTAGTACTTGTACTTAGCCTTTGGGTTTGAAGAGGATGTAACCATTGTAGCAAGATGGAGGGCTAATAAGAATGCTCTAAGTATAGGAGGAAAGAAACACAAAGGTACTCTAAAATAATTGGAAGGATAATATTTGGATTAATCTCAAAGGTATGATATGGTAACCATTAGTGTGCTTTCTTTAGGACTTTATGAACATATACACTCAGCCTCCTATATTAATGGTATTTAATATATCACTTGTGAGTTCAAATTTGAGTTGGTGGTTGGATATCCTATATTTATTTATAAATATAGAGTTTAATTTATATCCCATGATCCTCTGATACCAATTAGATTTATAAATAGTGATGAGATGTTTTAAAACTATCTAAACATGCTTAGCTTTCTATTTTGTTAATACCTAATGTGTGGTAGGTATGTGGTCATGTCTCTTAGTGGCTTCCTAGTTAACTCCTAATTTATGACACATGTCATATGATCATTGAACCTTATGCTTATGGTCAACACATAGGAATGAATTCATACTTTATGTCATATCCTTAGTAAGGGTGAGGTATTACTCAAGGACATGCGACATATTGTGATTATTTTTTAGGCTTAATATCTACCCTATTTTAACTATTATGGGGCATTAGGTGGCCAATCATTCATATAACTTACTAAATTATTCAATGCCTTCTGATGAGGTTAGGATCTCCCAGGCTCTAACATATCTAATAGGTCTAGGGACTGGCCACTCTAACAACTTAGGGATGTGGTTATTTTTTATTAGGCTAGGATTTCCTAGGTTTTCACATCTTTGATAAGTATTGGGAGTGGCCACTTTGAAAACTTAGTAAAGTGGAAACTTATGATTAGGTATGTCTTTTCCTAGCTATGACATCTCTGATAGTTTTGGGGACTAGTCACTTTGATAAGTTAGAGATGTGGTACCTTTTGATTAGATGGGGCTCTCCTAAGATCCATTGTCTATTATAGGTCTAGGGACTAGCCACTCTGAAAACTTGGTGATGTTATCTTATGATTAGTTTGGGCTCTCCCAAAGTCTAACATCTCTGACAAGGTCAAGGACTAGATGATCTAACAACTTGGTGACATAGAACCTTCTAATTAGGATGAGCTCTCCTAGGTTTTGACTTCTTTGATAGGTCTATGGAGTGTCTGATTTGACAACTTGGAAACATAGAACCTTCTAATTATGTTAGGCTCTCCCAAGTTATGACATCTCTAAAAGGTTTGAGGACTAACCGATCTAAAAAATTTGTAATATTGAAGAGATTATCATATAATATGATTTTGATCATGAAAATAATGAATCTAATGTGAAGAATGAACATGAAAAAATAGACCAAGAGCAAGTACAAGGTCTTACAATGTTTTGAGAGCATATTTTTTAGAAACCTCAAAATCTTGATGAGATCCTAAAAAACATATTGTAAATTAAAAAATCAAAAATCATAGATGAACAATTAGGTGCATCTACTGATCATGATATTATAGCTATGGGACATCCCCATATTTTAATTGAAGCATAGGTTATGTGTTTACACCATTTTTACCTAAAAATTCCTACTATTTCTACATCATCCATGGGAAATATTGTCAATTCAACTCAATTACTAGTTTCAATGCCTATATCATCTCAAAATATGGGTACACCTTCTTTGGTGACTTATTAAACTTTAACTCTTAAAAATCAAAATGTGGAAGATCTTATCGAAACTATAAATTTTTTGCAAACTAAGGTTACTAATATTGATAAATATTATAATAATTCACCTTATGACATTGATTAATAAGATGTGTTACATAATCTTCTTGTAGCTAAAATATCTTTGTATCCCTTGCCAACTAGTTCTGTTGCACCAAATTCCATATTTAATGATGGCAAGGATAATCCTGAATAACATCTCTATTATTTCTATATGGCATGCCTTTATTATTCCTCTAATGATAAATTATTGACTATAATATTTCCAAGGAACCTCAAGGATTATGTTCTAATATGGTTCTATAATTTACCAATCTAATTATTAAAAACATTAAAACCTATTGTGGATCAAATTTTGGAACACCTATCTATAAACATCATCGAAAAGGTATCCTATGCCTAAATTAAAAAAAATAAAACAAGGAACCAATGAACCTATCAATGAAAATGTATTGAGATACAACATAATGTTGGCCAAAATAAAAAATCAAATATAAGATAAAGATATTCAAGCAAAGTTTACTTGCACCATTACATGAGTCCATTGTTTTCAAAAAGTTATAATGTTTGTATGACTTATGCCATATTGTTTGAGATAATGAAATGAAATGTATTCATTGAACAAGATTAAGTGTGTATTAAATATACCAACTACATCCAATACCAAGTTTCATATAAAACCAAGCTATAAGGTGAAACTTAGATAACATAAAAAGGAAACAACCACAACTGTTAATGAAACATTACAACAACCTAATCGGATTGACTTATCCAATGCACCAAAGAGATAATTTACATGATTATCTGAGTCTCTAGATTCACTACTTAAGAAGATTTTATATTTTCATCTCATATATCTCCCTCCTTCCATAGAGGTTGATATGATTAGACCTCTACCTCATAGATATTATGCCAATGCTTATTCTGACTATCACTATGGCCCTAGGAATTATACTAAATAATGTTATACTTGAATCATAATAGACAATAAATTATCAATATATAATAACTTACATTTGATTATCCTCCCAAAGATTCAATATCACAACCTAATGACCATCAAAAACAACATATGTTTAGTGATCCATTACAAGATCATTCTCAAAATAATTCATAAGTGAAAAATGCATATAATTTACATCCTCATCCACCACATTATGGGCACCCATTATATTTGATTATTGGTATTTATACATGGCATATACATCCTATGGTTAAGAGACCATATATTAGTTCTAATGATAATGAGATCATGGATGATGACTTAGATATTTATTCATTATTTATTTAAGCATACATTGATCACCAGCCTATTTATAATGTTATGAT
>JARHVA010000423.1:4995000-5015000 GCA_037957365.1 Torreya grandis | reverse complement strand
TGTTCCCCTAAGAAATTTTTATATATTTGTATACCATGGTGTTCCATTTAGATCAAGGTGCATCAAGAGGTAGTCATTCCATGGATTCACATGATTTTTTACAGAACTTTTTAGCTCCTAAGATATTAACCTACCCACTACCAATAGGTTTTATATCTCCGAAACTCCCATTATGTGAAGGTAAATCTGATCTCGAGTAATGCCTTAGATCATTCCATGAAACATGCTTGGACTATGTTGATAATGATAAACTTTTAGCCAAGATATTTAAAATAAGTATAAAATATTATGCATTTTGTTTGTTATATGATCTCCCTCTCTAATTATTAAGATCATGAAACCCCTTAGACGACCAAATCTTAGCACATTTTTTCATCAATATCAATGATAAGTTATCATATACCCAAATTTCTAAATTAAAACAAGGATTAAATGAACCAATATGTTAATACATGCTTCAATACAAGACTATGATAGGCAAGATGACCAATGTTGTGATTGATAATTAATGATAGGATATATTTAAATAAATTTTGATATAATTTTTAATACATTAGTCCCTTATATTAAAGAGATTCAAATCATTTGATGAATTATGACATATAGTGAAGGACAGAGAAATCAAGTTAATTATTTTGAACAAAATTAAGTATACATCAAATCCTATAGCTACTTAAACAATAAATTTTCAAATCAATACAACCTATAAGATCAAACCAAGTGATACCAAGAATTAATAAAAAGTTACAATCATTGCAGATTTTATACATTAAAAATAAGTTAAAATTGATACCTCCACAAAAGAAGTAGGTTTTATGATTACCATCACTTCCTTTTGTGCTAATAAAGAAGTTTCTAGAGTTTAACCCTATCACACTCCTTCCTTATCAAGAGCTCAATCCAACCAAGCCTAGGTTGAGGAACTATGAGTCCAATGCATATTATGATTATCATAAAATTTTGGGGCATTCAAAAAATAAATGATTTAATATAAGACATAAGATATAGGATATTATAGATGACAACAATATATATTTGGGTACTCTTACAAAGGAATATAGACCACAACACAATTGAAATAAAAAATTAAATATCTTTGGGGATCCTTTATCTAAACATGAAAAAAAAATTAAGGATACTCAAAAGGCACATTATGCATACCACATGCATGCCCCACTTGATACATATTATCATCCAATAAATGCTATTATTGGAATGCTTATAGATAATTCACCATAATGGCCTATGATCACATGTGATGATAATGAGATAGTTGATTATGAGTCATATTTTCATGCACTCTTCATACATGAGTATATATATGAATAACTATTGTAGAAACCTAGATTTGGTAGAATCCTTATTTAAAAATACTCTTTAACAAATTTTCATATATAGATCTCAAACCATGAACTAAGTGCTCAGTGGCACATTTATCTTGATATTTTGATTATCTTATTGATCTTATTTGGCTACATGAACCCATCATAACTAGCTTCACACTAACTACTATATAAATATATATTCCCCCCTATTACCATTTTATTTTGATAATCCTTAATCTAGTTCTAATATTTATGGTCAGTATCAAATTTTGGTACTGACCAAAAATAACAAAACTAAACTAGGTCCCCATTTAATTTATTTTGGGAATGTATCATCTTATGACCATTGTTTGGGCATGTTTCATCTTATTTTTTTTATATTGTACATTCTTCTAAGTCCTTAATTCAAAGTTAGATACTTATATATATATATATATATATATATATATATAAAGATATTTTAAGTCATTTAGAGATAAGTGTATTGCATTTTCATGAGGTAGACAAGATTAATATTTCTTACCTATAAATTTATTAGAGCTAAATCTTAAGTTTATAAATGTCAATTTATATCTACATTTTTATACCAAGATAAAAATAGGAGAAATAACATATAGGCATCCATATATAATTAGACAAACACACACATTAATGGGATAAATACGTTCAATTTTGATTCCTCTTTAGAGTATTGGAAATGTAGTGGAGTTTTTCATCTTTCAGTGGGGATTGACCAAGGTTAGTTCAACTCAACCCATTTCCATTAGACCACCTAGACCATAAGATTATGGTTTGGCGAATGAAGTGAATTGATTTAATTCATTCTCATTTTCATTGCTAAAGATAAAGGACCTCCCTTTATCTCCATGATGTAGTAACTCTATATATAGGGCATATATCTTCTCAAATATATGGGATATGGGCATGCCCTAGATAGATAAGATATTATTCTTTACCCATAAATTGTATATTATTATCCTTTACTTTTTTTTCTTGCCTCACTCAAGTGTAAATCACTTGGCACAGTTGGAATATAGTTTGAACAAAAGAGCATCCTTGTTTGGCTCGGTGGTTCAGTACCATAATATATAGTTTAACTAGTTGTGATAATTTTTATATGGGAAAGATGGGAGATAGGGTCACTCATGAGAGAGATTAATAGGTATTTAATGTAGTAACTACCATATATATATGTGTGTGTGTGTGTGTGTGTGTATATATATATATGTATATATATATATGTGTATATACATATATATATATATATATACATATATATATATACATACATATATATATACATACATATATATACATATATATACATACATACATATATATATACATATATATATATACATACATATATATATACATATATATATATACATACATATATACATACATATATATATATATATATATACATATATATATATATACATATATATATATATATATATATATATATACATATATATATATATATATACATATACATATATATATGGGTATCATTCAATAGAGAGTTTAGAGTCTAATCAAGATACATTATTGATTGCAATTGAGTCAGTCAAGCCAGTGATTGAAGTCACCTTATCCACCTATATATAATGGTGGGGGAGTCCCTATATATAGAGGGGAGTCAAATTATTGAATTTTACCCATCCACCTATCTATATATGGGGTGGGGAGGGATCATATGATACCCTTATTTATATTATATTGATTATGTAAAAGTAGGTTTTAAACATACATGTGATCCTACATGAATATAGGAAGAGTTAAAGGCATAAATAGACATCACATATGCAATTGAATAATATCATAAGAAAATATTACTCTGCCATACACAAGGTTATTTCCTACCATACAATTAGTATTGACTATTAATACTAACTAAATCTATTAGGACTACCAAAAATAAAATAGGTATAGATAGATCAGTTATGGAGCAGTAATACAATCCTAAGGTGAAAAGTGTAGATATTCAAGTTGTAGATCCGTGTACTAAATATGATAAAAAAATGTCTTACCTATTATTGGATATTCATTACTATATTTAGTACACTCTTATATTTATTATTAAAATCTTAATTAAGACATTATTAGAAACAAATTTATCTTAACTATATTAATCTAACTCATTAATTCAAAATAGGTTAAAACATATTGGTGAACCCATATATATATATATATATATATATATATATATATATATATATATATATATATAACTTAAAAAACATAGGTCCTCCTTTATAGTTTCATCCTTATTAGGAATTAAAAATTGATTTTTAATTTCATGTTAATTTTTTGTAGTTATATTAAGCCTTACTTATTTTTCAATAGCTTGTTTAAGGCCTAGTAAATAAAAAAGGACAATCAATCAAAAACACTTAGTTACCATCATCATATGGACTTCATATTTGATTAAAACACCATTGAGTATGCTTATGATAATGAATGGACAAATAACCAAACATACGTGATTAATAATGCAAATTGTATACATGTCGAATATAATAGTGAAGGATTGGATTATGATTGTGATTATGGATATAATTCTAATGATGAAAAATAAGGGGTTTGGTATGAATTAATATTTTAGAGAAAAATAAAATGATTTCACTAATGAAGAAATAAAAGAACCTTATTATCCTACTTTATTTATACCTTCTTCTTAAAATCATTTAATATAACATGATAAACAAGATACTAATGAACATATATGCATTTCTATAATAACTTATGAAACAATAAGTGAATATGCCCTTCATAATACACCTTGGTTATCTTTAAAATTTTCCTCATCATTTCATCTCATTAATAATTATAAAATTCAAAATCATAAACCCTGCGTATAAATGGAAAAAGAATGTGAAGAATGTTAAAATCCTTATCTATATAAATGGCAATAAAAATGTGAAATTCCTTCTCTTTAGAAATGGAAAAATCATGTAAAGAATGTGGAATTCCTTCTCTCTCTATAAATAGAAAAATAATGTGAACATTTTGTAATTCCTTATCTCTTTAGAAATGGAAAAAGAATGTGAACAATGTCAAACTCCTTATATTTATCTTGAAATGTAAAAAATAATGTGAATCATGTGAAATTATTTTTATCTATATAGATATGAAAAATAAATGGATATAAAAATAAATTATTTCTCTCTCTTTATAAATTATTTTTTTAATTGAAATACCTTGTATCTCTTCATAAATATTAACAATACAAACATATGAGGATTCTTTATCTATTATTTAATAACAAAGTGAGACTGTCTATCCAAATGATCTTGATTTTGGAAAAAAAATGTGATAATAATATAATAATAATAAAAGATACATATTTCAAATGTGAATCTATAGAAGAGTAAGTGACACATGAGTGTGATTATTATTCATAATATATGGCTAGATTGTAAATTTTTTTCCTAGACCTCCTTCACCTATTTTTAATAGTGTACCTATGGAAACTTATAATAATAAAATCCAACCATTTAATGGACCTATTAAAGATATTAATATGCCCTACTAAGAATTTATTTACTTAAATCATGTTTTTAGTTCCTTACAACATAATTTGCATCACTTAACCCTATAAATCAAAGATTAACATGCTTGTGTTGATTCTATTGCCATATATGAAAACCCAATTGTGGGAAATATTCTAAATGTTCCATTACCTTACAATTTCCTCATTCCTAAATGTAATATGTTTTACAGAATTAGTGATACTTATCTACATCTCAGATGTTTAAGGACTTCTATGGGAAAATATGATGGTAGTCATATTTTACTAAAAAATGGTTCCAAATAATTAACTATAAATTTTTTGGATTGGTTTCATTCCTTTCTTAGTGGGTCTTTACACTCCTATATTGAGTTTGAAGATACATTTTTAATGTGATATATTTATAATAAGGGACCAAGAGTTACATATGAACATTTATCTTCTTTTCACCAAAGATAATCAGAGTCAATTTATGATTACATTTTATGATTCAAATCTTATATGCACTAATTTAAATATCAACCAAATGATTTAGAATAATAATACATATTTTTTATAGGACTCATTTATCCTATCAAAGTGGAGATAGTTTATGACACTTGTGATAAATTTCAATATCTTTGTTATAAGACTCTGGATTTATAATATAATTTGACACCTAATCTTAATATTACAAAGGCAAAAGAAAACATTAAGCTAAAAAATTAATAACTACACAAGGATGTTAAGTAAACTATTCCACTTCCTAAGGTAAATATTTCAATTAAATAAATACAAGTAAATATTCTCACAAAGATAAGGATTTAGTACACAAAGTAAATAAACCCACCTTCAATAATAATAAACCACGTAGATTCGATAGTTTCAGTGATAGACCACATGATATTCTACAAACATTATTGGATAAGAATTTAATCACTATGACTCATAGTTATTATTATGCTCCTTACCATCTTGATAAAATCAAGGGAAAAACATATTTCATTTTTCACTATATTAACATACATTATGACAATGGTTATTATGCATTATGAAAAAATATTACACAACTTGTGGATAGAGGAGTAATTAAATTTTGAAAATTTGACACTTGGTTAACAAGATTACCTTCTCTATCTACTTCAAATACTCATTCAATGAAGATCAATATTTCCCAGGGTGTTCCAACAAAAGATCCAATGGTTCATTGTACTTCTACAAATGATGTTTCTATGAGAATTGTTTCTTATAGTGCACATTATACTATGTCATATCTATCCTAGGATATTCTCATCATTGAAACAATGGTCAGTAGAGCTCTACCTAGAATAAAAACTAGAGAAGGTAAAATTTTAAAGGATAAAGTACAATATAACATAGGTATAATTACATAAACACAAAAAAGTATGGATACCAAAGGTAAATCAAGAGACTACATATCATAGGAAAGTACAAGTCAACAATATATCATGTCAACACCATAAAAATAGATTTATTTAATTTGTCCAACAAAAATACTAACAATATGTTTTATAAGACTACTATAATTTTTTATTACCTATTGGATGGGGTAATTAGTGTTGAGTATCAAGATTAAAAACATTAACATCTAAATCCAAAATAACATAAATTATCATAAGGAAATACAAGTTAATTATTCTAAACATATGATAATCAAATGAGCTATAATTAAATACAAAAATTAAAATCCATGTGTGAAAATCAATATCCATAAGATAAAAATCAATAAATCTCATCAAATATATGGATTGAATTTTATAAAATAATTAACTAATAATTATGGAAACATCCCTCAATGCATCTAAATCCACACTATTACTATGTCTACTCACCCTAGAAGTAGAGTCTCTAATATCTCATCTATACCCATGTGATCAAGACATATATCATCTCACACACTCCTAAAAAAATCACAAATCATATTTCATATGTGTGTACTCTACCCATAAAGCACTATAATGAGCCAAATTGATATTAGGTGTGGCTAATTTTCACCTAGCCAAATCATCCTAAAGATCATCTCACTTATTAGAAACTAAAATAAAGGAAGCAATGGCAATGCCAACACATTCAAAAAAAGGTACATGAAAACCTACTATATGGTCTACAAACCCTACCAACCAATTCCAACTATATCAAATGGTATATCAAATGTTAGGGTATGAAAAAATACATTAATTTTCATCAACTAGTACTCATCACCTACATAATAAATACACAAGACATAAAAAATTAATTTTAAAGAGGTATAAATTTAAAATAATCATAAATACACATATATACTCATGAACGACCTTATAATATATCATACATCCTCTAATTTGGAAATCATATTCCCAATTAGAAGCTAAAATATACATGTTTGGATTACACCTCTTAGTAAAGGTGATCATAAAATTCATATCATAATGAATATTCACTAATCAAGACATCTAACCAAGTCTAGCTCTATTTAAAATCTATTAATTTTTTTAGCCAAACAAAGCACAATCATGGTCGACATATGTCAACCATGTAAAAACTCCATCACATGTGAATCCCTATATAAAATTATAAGAAAATAAAATATCAATTACTATCAAATACAAAATCAATTGGTGATAAAATTATTATGTAAAAATCAAAAAATTTTAGAGGTTAAAACTGACTGGACAAGGTAAATACCATTAGACATTAACATCGCAGGTAGTATGTTTCATCGGGATAGAGGATAATTACCCTAGATTATTGATTATATTTACCCAAAATGGTTAATTTATAAAATGTCTTATATATACCTAAAATTACCTAAAACTTGATAAAAATTTAAAATTCAAAAATTCAAAAAAATCAAAGCTGATTTTTTTAATCAAAAAATCAATACATACAAAGTCCTCAAGTTCTTATGCTTCTATGGTAGTCTGTAGGTGATAAAAATGGTGAGGAAAGGTAGGTTGGAATTTTTATGCATCAAATCTAAAAATTTCAATCAATAGTGTGAAAAATAATTTAAAAACTACAACAAAACTCAACCTATATATGTAGTTGAATTTTAAAAAAAACATACATCTTATCTTGCTTTTAAATTAATTCATATGAATCTTCAACACATTATATTTTTAACATCATAGATAAAAATAACTCTCTATCATTAGTGTTATAACATACAAAAATTAATATCCTTCATGATAATGGTTTATAAACCATTAATGATTATCTATATTACACCAAAATTTTATAGATACACTCCTGCCACACCAACATGGCCCTAATTTTACAAAATGGGGGATATTTTTTAATCTTGATGTACAAAATTTAATTATAAAATTAATCTATATTATATAAGGATAAAATTTATAAATATATAGTATATATCTCTATTTAGTTATGTGACATTGATAGCACAACTATAAAAATTCACACATTTCAAATGATAAAATTGAACAAAATTTTAAAATCAATGAGCCATCAAACATAAATAATCACATATATATTTAAATCTGATTAATATGATAGTCACATTCCTCACATCAAAATGGGGTATATATCAAGCTTATTACATAAATTTAGACTATCAAAAAATGACATGACTCAGATTTGGCACATTATACATAATACATATTCTCATATTTGGACATATTCAAAGTTGGCATAGTATACATGATTCAAATGATCAGAATTGGCACATTACACATGATACACATATCATATGGTTCAATTACATAATATATATTTCTATATTGATACAAATTAAAGGGAAATTTTCATTCATATGTGTTCACTTTATAGACACTTGATCATATACTATTACACATTTGGGTGCATATGCATGGGTGTATGCATAATAGTTTACAAGAATATAATTACAAGTCTTCACATACACATAAATTTAGGATATAGGTTCTATAATTAAATTTAGGGAATGATATTATTTCTTACACATCTACACACTTATAGATTCAGGGGTATGATACTAGTTCATGCACATATACACACTTTCATATTTTCAATGCAGATGTTGGTTCATGATCATAAAAATGATAAAATTTAAACTTGAATGTTAAATGGTTGTCATTTGAATTCAAACTCATCAGATATGTGGCCATGATAGTGTAAATTACATGGTTCATTTTATTTTGATTGTGAATTATATTTTACATTGAGTGAAACTAAACAATCAAACTTATGTACATGATAAGGGTATGAACATTGTTCTTTCCCTTACGATCATGTATTATTGTTTTTAAATAAATAAAATTAGAGTGAAACATTAAAATTGAATTTATATGTCATCTACAATGGTTGATTCATTTTTAGTGATGTGTTAAGGTTCAAAGACACTTAACACACTGCTCCTTAACCCAACATAGAGTTTTTATTTCATATTTGAATTGTTATTCAAAAAACTACTTGTAATATTATCCACATACCTAGATAGGAATTGAATAATACTACAAGTTCCCTCTTATTATCCATAATGACCGAGTTGACTCTTGACACTTGACATCTCCATTAATCAGAATAAGATCACACTCCATGAGATACACCATACATCATACATATAGGCGTAGTTATTCTTTGAATATTTTTGCTAATTATAGACATATTTTTATTTATAGGATTATAAATATATCTAATCTCATACATCAGCTTTTAAAGGAACACTAGAGCAACACTAGAACAAATAATAAGTCTAAATTCACAATCACCCATGTAGGTTTGCATTATATATGCCCTTTTAATACAATGTATTTAGTTACATTAAAATGATATATAAAATGTTAGGGGAATGTATATACCTAATTTTGTATAATCCTTGTTTCATAATGCCTTTTATAAACTTTGCATATATAGATGTCAAACCATGAACTACATACTTAGTAACACATTTATATTTATCATTTGGTTGTCTTATTGTTCATATTTGGTTGTGGCCCCTTTATCACATCATAACTAGTTTCACATAACATATTATAGATATATCTATCCCACCATATCACCATTGGAGTCAATTAATCCTTGGTTTCATTTTTATATTTATAGTCAATATCAATTGTCGATCTTGACTATAAATAACAAAACCAACTAGGTCACTTTTTAATTTATTCTGTGAAGGTTTTATATTATGATCTTTGTTTGGTCACATTTCAGATTTTTTGTCAACTTTTGTGTGCTGCTAATTCCTTAATTTGTTAAAGACTCATATATATATAAATATACTATAATAAATCTAGGGACAAGCACAATACATTATCAAGAGCTAGACAATATTAATATTTTCACCTACAAAACTATTAGAGTTAAATTTCAAGTTTACAAAGGATAATTCATATCTAAATGATTATACCAAGGGAAAAAAGTTTAAAAAACACATCTAAGTTTTCATACACAATTACATAAACACATATTAATAGGATAAATACATTTGTGTTTGAGTCATCTTTGGAGTATTTGATATGTAGTGCAGGGCTTGGTCTTCAAACAAGGATTAACCAGGGTAACTCCAACTCAACCCTTTCATCCCATAACTCCCATTTGATATTGGATTGATTATGTATACTTAATTTTTAGACATACATGTTCTCTCACATTAATATGTGAAGAGTTAAACAAAAAATAATGCATCATAGACACAATCACATCATCTCAAAATTTAATAGTCATCCACCATGTACATGTTAAACTTTAACCACACAATCAATATTGAATGTCTATATTAACTAAATATATGTTAACTATCTAGAAGAAAATAGGTAGAGATAAATTAGGTAAAGAGTAGAAATATAATCTTAAGTTGTAGAGAGTATACAATTAAGCTTTTTACTCGTGGTAAATAAGCTAAGAATTATCTTACTTCTTGTTAGTTATTCATTATTATATGTAATATGTATGTCTATATGTATTATGCAAATCTAAATTAAGATATTATTCTAAATAGTTATATCTTAATTATATTAGTCTAACTCATTAATCCAAATTAGGATAAAACATCTATACATATCATCATTATTTATAATCGTTCGATTAGGAATAGTTTCACAATGACACTTCTATAATACCTTAGGTACACTTGACTAGATTTACAAGAAACATCAAAAGTAATTAAAGGATTATATAGAGATAAAAAAAATACTTTGGGATGGATATTATTACCTATTTAAGTGAGCTTAGCCATATTATCCACACCCTTATTATTTATAGAAAATAATAGGTTATTTGACATGTTATTAAGATATCCTTAGATGTAGAGATTATGATAAATATAATCCATAGTGCACAAACACATAAAGTACATTATTAATAATATAATATTCATAGTTATATGTAAACAATATTAATATCCTATATTATAAGTGATCGCTCCTCCTCCACCCCCACCACCACTATGATAGGTTGATACACGTATTTAAGATTACTATTCAAATATTGTTGACACACATATCTATGATCATTATTCATAGATGGTTGATGCACCTATTCAAGATCATTATTAAAATATGTTTGATACACATATACAAGATAAATATACATATTTCATCATTGCACATATATAGGATCTGTATGTAATGAATTAGGATGTATCTGTAACTTGTCATACTTAGTGAATCCCAAGCTTGGATAAGGTAATATTAACAAAAAACTCATTGCATAACTATTTATATTAGGACATGAAAAATTTTAAATTTCTAACCCAACCAAGTGATATCTTATTACATAAAACAAAATTAGAGGGTTCTAAATCCTATAAGAAAATGATAGTGTGCAATAACCCTAACTAGGTTTATAATACATACAATAAATCTAATCTAGTGCTCACTAAAGTTTTTATAAAAAAGGGGGATAGTTTAACAATAAACAAACATATAATAATAAAATAGGATTCTACTCATATAATTTTAGAGGTAAAATAAGAAAGGATTAAGTCATTCAAAATGTTACTTTATGCAATATCTATTTACCAAATGAAAGATTAAATTTCAGGAATACTTACCTTTGGATGAACTTGTCATGCCTCAATATATCCCTTGGCTAATGGTTCTCTAAAATATGTATTTTTGGCTTTTTAATGATCATAATATATAAATTATCTATAGGATAAAATACTCTTACTTTGCATCTAAGACTTTCTGACAAAACAAGCTTCTTCCTTCCAAGGTAAAACCCTAATTAAAGAATCCTTAAGTGTAGAATTAATAGAATTATGAGATATAATAATGTAAAATTAATGTTATTTTATATTATATTGAAGTGAATTGGGTATTTATATCCAAGTATTAAACCTAAAACTTGTTGGGAATTTAACCAACATGATCAACTGACTCAAATTTTTTAGGCAGGAAAGATAGTCATTAGATCTCAAACTAGGTTGGTCAGGTTGACTTAGTTCCATAACATGTGTTGAATCCCTAAAAAAAATGACATGGTTAACATAGTAGGAAAATGAATAAAAATGGTGTTTTCTTAGTTAGGGGCTATTTTTTATGGGTAATTTATTAGAGGAGTGGATAAATGGGTTTTAATTTCTTAGAGAGTTGGATAAAAGTAATTTGTAGTGGTTCTAGGTAATGGGATAGGGACCAATAATCTTGTGAAGCACCAAAGGTCTTCCCACCCCTTTTCCATTGTACCCTTTAAGGTGTGCCCTCAAAGAGATTGAAAATTTAAAAGTTACTATAAGAGATAAAACATAATTAGATGATAAAGTTTAAAAATATTGTGTGTGTGTGTGTGTGTCTATCTATATATATATATATATATATATATATATATATATATATATATATATATATATATATATATATATATATATATATATATATATATATATATATATATATATTCCCTACTCAATGTTCATCACATGTCATGATGTTATAACATTAGATGGTGCTTCGAGGAAGAACATAACAATGTAAAACATTGACCTAATAAGTTTTAGTAGAACACATAAAGTAGTTTCAAGTAACTAATTAAAAAATAAGGGTTGTGTGAGAAGTAGGTGGAAGAGGCATCCAATATATGGAACACTAGGCAAACCTAAAAAATAAGATAAAAATATTTTTTTTTGAAAAAATATGAGGTAAATATTGTTGGATCATGGAATAGGAGGAAAGATAAACCAATTACATTTTGAACAAATATTTGCATACAAAAAATGTTAAAATGTATTAATTCAAGATTATATTTACAAATCATGTAAAAGCTTTATAATATTTTATGAGTAGTTACGAGATGTAACCAATTCCCATGAATCAACTTTATTTTAAACATAAGAAAAAACTTAACTAAAAATAAATGAAAATAATTTAGATTATTAAAATAATCCCAAAAAATTCCTCATTTATCCAAAGGGGTATATAAGAAGAAATAACTAAAGCAATGACTTTAAAGTCATCTGAGAAAGTTTGTCACAACTACAATTGGTGCACTGTACCTCCTAGTACTGATCAAAAATAATGTTGTTCCATATATAATCCCACCCTAAAAATTACATCATAAAAGGATGATGAACACAATCAAGTCCTACTCATCCCTTATGTCACCATACCGTACTATAGTAGAACTATATCAAAGCCTATCCAACTACATCGACCCATATAAGGACCCACACAAGAACTCATCCAAGTGAAAAATTGGTATTCTATATGGCACATCTTCATGATGCCCAACAAATGATGATGACTTTTGTTCAACACTACTGGTGTTAGTAACCCTTATCAACTCATACTGTCACTAATGATTGATCGAAGTCCAACCAATGCCTAAATATTCTCCCCCTATTAGGTGAGAGGTGAAAAGCTATGCATTGAGAGAAATAAAAAAATATAACTCTATCCACTCCATGTTATTAATATCATATATGGAAAGCCAAAAATGGAACTATAAGCAAGAACACAAGCCAAAATTTTCCATTCAAACATTGAACCCATACTCTAAGAGAATAACTAACTATAGAGGGTAATTTTCCTCCAATCTCCAAGGATACTCTAGCCTTCAGTTGTTACTTAGATGGTGTCAATCAAAAGGATCCTATGACTTATAATGGATGGTATTATCTTTGAGAGCACAAGCATGAAGTGATATTATGATAATTTTCATTTTGAAGGTGTCGAATTTGACTAAAAATGTACCTTTATACATTAGTTTCACTATATTAGTTGAAAAAATCATATAAAGACACTTCAAATTACAAAATTGACCATTCTATTACGTCTAAAATGTCTAAAAATCTATCACTTTACTGGTCACATGACCACCTTCAAACAAAAAGAGAGACTAGGCAAATAAGTCTCAATAAATCATAATTACACCCTTATATCACCAAATAAGAGTTTTGACCCTGTCAATTCTTGTTTAGCAAGTGAATACCAAAATATTTATGCTAGTTCCTCCACATGTAGATTTAGGATATAAATAAACAACACTTCCTTATATATCCTTTTATTTTTATTTGCTTAAAAAAAATTGGTATATATGGTAAATGTTTTATTTAATATTTTACCTACATGTCAAAAATCTGCTATCCTTTTTACTTGTATGGAAAATAAAATGCACTTCCTTCTTGTGGATTCCATGTGGGTTTTTAAGGATTTTTTTTGAAAGACGTCTTAAAATCTAATGGCACTTTTATGGAGACTTTTTCCAATTTTGAGAAGAAAATTAAATTTCTTTTACCCTAGCCATGATCTACTGATGCATTAAAAATCCATTATTGCCATATAGTTGCACCCCCACCATATTTTAGTTATTTAATGGATCAAGACTTTATTTACTGAGGTCACCATTCACCATATAAGTACACAAGTACTAAAAAATAGTTACAATAATTTATTTTCTCTATATTGCAACATACAAGTTTCCTCTTTAGATAGATAAAAAAACATATATCTCAATCATTCAATAATAACATAATTGATTCAAACCCTTATACTACAAGCCTCACACACATAGAAAAATATATTGTAAGATGAAAATGAATAATTACTTGGCCATCATATTTATAAATTTGATGAATGGGCTACAATTTTTCTCCAACCATTTGTAAGATTATGGTGGAGTTTGGCAACCTCTAATTTTTCTCCAATGTTGGCTTCTTTAATCAAAACAGACTTTTTTTTATATCATAATTTCATGTTTCACCTCGAGTTCAAAAATAATTTTCAATTTAGTAGTACCATCACTGTATAGATTAGAAATTTGTAGAATAAATAAAATAGTGTCGTATTACATACCTATTACATGCTGAAATTTAAAAAATGTCGTACAAATCTTTTAATGAAAGTGTGAAAGTAATATGCTATTTGAAGAAAATTTCACAAATTAAAATCATACCATCCAATGTATAAATTATGTATATAGATTTCCAACCAGGTCTTCAAATTTCATCAATCTTCATTCCTCATGAATAACCATTCTCTGATACCACTATCAGATCATGAAACAGGAGAAATGATAAACCAATTACATTATGAACAAAGTTTTACATACAAAAAATATTAAAATGTATTAACTCAATATTGTATTTACAAAGTACGTAAAAGCTTTATAATATTTTAAGAGTGGTTATGGGATATAACCGACTCCCATGAACCAACTTTATTTTAAACATAAATAAAATTAACTAAAAATAAATAAAAATACTTTGGATCATTAAAATAATCCCAACAGATATAGAAAACTTCTCTACATTATCAGGTTTCTATAACTTCTTAAAATTTGTAAAAAGATATAATATAATCATAATTATGAGTAAAAGACATAATTTCTCGATAAATATTTGCTAAATAATTTGTAAATTTTTATTATATAACTAACTTTAACTATTCACTTTCATATTTTCTATTTTGAGAAATGAGATCTCTTTTTGACCTAGAGGAGTGATGAGAGAGATAATGGCACAAATGTGAGGAGAAGGAGGAAGAGGGTGCATTGAAACTATTACCAGCTTAGTCCATGTATAGGGGTGTATTGAATATGAATTTTTATCACTTTTAGTTGTAAATGACGTAGATTTGTAAATTTATGTGTCGATCAAATTTGTGTAGTGGAATTTACCCCAATTTTTTTTGAAATAGAGTATAATTTAGGATGATTAATGGGTAAGATCCAAAAATGGAAAATTTATGTCTAAGAAATTAATGACGAGCTAGTCAAAAATCACCACATAAAAGTAATGATATCATCTAGGCTGACATATTTTTATATTTTTAGGTTGATTTTAGTTGTAAATTGTGTATCATTAGGTTGATCTAGTTAGTTCTTAAATGGTCAATTATGTATTGTCTTGCTAAAGTAGTGTAATATTATATATGTTAATGACTACATATATCCTAATTGATCTAGTAGGTTTTTATGTGGCCAACTACGTATAGGAATTGACCAACTATGTTGATTTAGTATCCAATTTCATATATCCTAGTCTATCTAGTAGTGTTTGTTGTCTCAATTTGTATCAAGTGGATGATGTAATAAGGTAAGCTAGCTAACTTTATAGTAAGACGCTGATGATGTAGATTAAGTTGGTCTAATTCATAGTAAGTGGTTGACATATTAGTGAGTTAATAGTGGTTAATGTACTTATACACATGGCTAATGTAGCACAAAACATGTCTCTAGCTGACATAGTTAGTTACGTGGCTAACATAGTAGAAAACATTGAACAATAGATAGTATAGGTTGATGACATAATTAAGTTAGATGTAAATGCATTTATTTTTTATTTTAGTAAAGTAATTTTATGATTATCTAATATATAGAGCTGATATTTTTTTTATTTGATATTTTATAGAGATAATGGATGCTTTTATGATTGGTGGATTTAGTTTGGTTAGCTAATTTTCTATATATACTAACAATAGTATACCAAGCACATTTGATGGCACTAGGATTTTTAGGCATTATTAAGATGTGGTATATTCCATTGAGTGTTCAGTTAGTCACCATGTTATTAGGGACATGGGAGCAACTAACCAACACCTTTAATTGGGTGGTCATTGGGGGTATAATTGAGGTGGGTATCACCCTAGAGGATGTCTATGTTATATTAAGACTTCTTATTATAGGGACACCCATCATTTATGAGACTCTTGAGATGGATAATGAGAAATGAGACTTATCCTTATGGGTGACTAACTCTGAGAGATATTCTGGTGGTTTACGAGTTCATTTGTTTGATGTATATGTGTCAACCATTTTTGATATCTGTAAGGATATTATTAGTCTTTTGACAGCTCATATGATCCATCACAATTCAGATGGGAAGGTATCACTATATGGGGTTTCCTTTTGATGATTTATATTAGACTAGGGAAAGGCATGCTATATGATCTAGAATCAATGATATGGGTATAGTTAGTGCATGATTTATATAGTATTTTATCATGATGAAAAATTACTATGGACCCTGTAATTTTGTTGAGTAGTTGGATATATGATAGTTTTCCAATGTATCAACCTATGTGATAGATGGTCCTTTGCATCATGTATTAAGGTGGAGACATGATCATGTACTACAGGATGTGTTACATGTCCAAAATTTGTAGATGATTACAAAAGGAGATAATATTTTAAATCCTTATGTGGGTACTATAGATACTTGGACTTCTTGGCCAAGTAATTTTTAGCGATAGGGTCATGTATAGATTATAGTTCATTATACATGGTGGGTAGAGCTAGATCCTATTACTAATTTACTAGGTAAATTTGGGTTTCCACACCATCAACTTCCTAGAGTAGTACCCAAATTTTTGTCATGACATGTGAAGGAGTGTTGAGGTAGTGGAGGTACAAGAGAACCTATGGATGTGCTTCTGATATGGTCACACCGGCTGATACCTTGGGTATAATAATAGGGAGATGAGTTAGAATTGGAGGGATAGGTAGAAGATGTTATGGTTATGCCATAATAATATTTTCATACACCAACATGGCCACCACCATGATGACATAAATATAGGTAGGTGAAAGTTTAGATGGAAGAACAACCATAGGTAGATGCACCAATTATAGAAGAGGCACAAGTTGAGGGATATCACTTAGCACAAATTGTAATGAGTTGGTCTATTTTGTGGTGGATTCATAGTAATCCACATCATGATTGTGTTATCCAACCTATTTTTACCACTAGAGAGATCCATGATTCATACGACGTGCTTGGTGGATGATTATGTGAATATATTATCATTGGTTTGTGTTTTGTTATGTAGTTGATGTTTGTTATTATATGACTAGCTAGATATATATGATAGATAGATTATTTTTATGAGATATACATTGAGATATAATGTACATTTGATTTATATTTTGTAGATGTTGTTTCAAAGGAAGATATATTAATGGTGATGGTATATAAAGTTCATCATGATATATTGGACAATGTGTTACCACATCATGATAGTATAGAGATGATTGATCATAATAGTTGGTTTTGATTGGTCAGTGAGATATTGTGAGAGATGCAGAGGTAGTGAGATGCATTACATTTGAAATTATCACCAATAATGTGTGATGGGGATATTTAGGCATGACTAACATAGCTAAGGAGTAGGCCACTCATTTGGATACATTTAGAGAGTTAACACATGTGCAAGGCTAGGTGGCCAATTTATAGGGATAGATTAAGGTCCTACATACACTAACATAATCTTTGAAGTGGACTATTCAGAGCGGGTAGTCACATGTAGATATGGGTAGTGTAGCCCATCCACCAATATATAGATAGGGTGGATCAGAACCATAGATCTAATATTATATTATGCTTATATCATTTTTTTATATTGTATCAAACATTTGAGCCATTTATATATAGATGTGTATTTGTTGTTATGATTCATGGATGTTATGGATGTATGTATTTTATTTATATCACATGTTTAATAGTTGATAAATGCTATGAGAAAATGTTTGATGTATTTTGATTCTTTTCTATCAAATGTGAACAAATGCATGGTTAAAAAGAATGATAAAAAGTGTAAAATGTAAAAATGTAGTGTAAAATGAAATGTCTTGTAAAACACAATAAATCAAGTTGGGAAGCATGTAAAACATAAAATAAAGGATAAAAATTAAATTAAAATTAGAGCACACCAAATCATGTTGGGAAGTGTTTAAAACATAAATGACAAAAAGAAAAATAAATTAAAATGTATAACACACTAAATCAAGTTGGGAAACATGTAAAACATAAATAGACAAAAAAAAATTGATATGTAAAAGACACTAAATCATATAGGGAAGCATGTAAACATGAAAATAAATGATTTGTAATGTAAGGTACAAGCAAGTGACATGATAAACAATAAATGTAATATTCTTTTAAAAACTCATTTAGAAATGTATGATTATTTTGTGACTTAAAACATGTCATGCATCTTGAGAATACTTTATGAGGAAAGATTGGTCCTATCTAAGGTCTTATATGGCAACTAATAAAGGGTAAACTAATGAGGTTAATGATAATTATCATACATTTTTAGGGAAAATAAATGAATGATTTTGAGGAAGGCTTAGTCCTATCTAAGGTCCTATATTATAACTCACAAAAGGAAAAACAAAGGGGTATGATCATCTAGAAAGTAACATTCATCAAATATAATATTAGGAATTTTAAAATTAAAAATGGAGTGGAAAAATCATGACATATTAATTTTTAATAGTCATTAGTAGGATTGAGAAACAATAAGTAAATAGGTAAGTGTTAAAAATTTATTGGATGATAATTTCATAAGATATTTGCTCATATTAGACATAAAACTTCTAGTGAATAAGTGTAGTACTCATATCATTTCATGAAGGTGATATATACCTTAAGAAACATTATGTGTTCCCATAATGTGTTCCCCATTCCTCAGGACCCATTACAAAGTCATCACTCTACTATGAAGATTTGATACTTGTGTGAGAAAGTAGGTAGTAATATAGAAAATTTTTAGATATCATGTCCTAGTCTATTGGCCTACAACACCCTAATTGACCTTGAATCTATCATGAGGCCAAATTTGGAGTTTGAGATTTGATTATATATACGATATGTGCTAAAATAATAATCGTGTCTTTTGGTGTGATTTTGACTTTTAAATGTTTGTTTATACATTTTTATCATTTAATTTTGCTTAAATGATTTAACTTTTAACCTTTTTATGCATTTTTATATTTCTCCTCCATATGAATTTAGAATGACC